>JAOPJW010000001.1:20054222-20066863 GCA_027122535.1 Octopus maya | reverse complement strand
ATGTTCCATTATTGGGGAACGTGTTTAATTATCTTTAAGTATTTTGAAATGATTCCTTTGCCATCTAGTGACTATTCACTCAAATATTATGTGTTATTATAATCATGTCTCACATAACATAAACCAAGTTATTTGATCAAAAATATGTACAAAACTTTGAGATATAATATTATACTTTGGCTCAATTACATAATTTTATCTGCCTCTCTCTGCCTTGCTCAACAACAATTTCTAAACTTTATTATTAATCAGTTAGCAAGGCATTGAATAATATAAAAACAAATTTCCTCTGGCCATAATAACAGATGCTATCATGGAGGTGAAATAGAATAGAACAAGAAAATTGAAGCAAAGCAGACCATCAAATAACTTGTTTTATTCTTCTCTTCCATCTTAAATATTCAGTGTGCACATGCACATTGCATCTTTGTACTTCTCTTTCTGGTTTCTACTCAAAACTGTTTACAGATCACAACTATCTCATGAACTTGTGTCCATGTGGAGTGCTTTGTGCTCCGATGGTTGTAAAAAAAATTCTATTGTTGCATTTAAAACACTAAGCTGCACTTAATGAACCTTGTTTTGTGGTTATCCCAGTTGAAATGTATTTAGAATATGAATTGAAATTTCAAAGACAGAAAGATAAAAGTGGTTTTAAAGAAAGGATACAGTTTTGTTCTCCAGATTCAGTTCTGGGAGGTGTTGGTAGGTTTAATATGACAAGCTGTGCTTCATGGGATTTCTCAACAATTACTTCATTCAGTTTTACTGCTGTGTGCATTCTTCGTACATTCTTTTTATCACTATTTCAGAAAAAGATAAAAAACAAAAAATAAACAAAATTAGAAACAAATCAAGAAGAAAATAAAATTAATTTAATAAATAAAAGATGTGTTGTACCATTGAGAGTCACAGCAAAGTGAATTGTTTACAATCTTGCAGCTGAGTGATAAGATCATCATATTTTTTTCTTTCACCAAACAAGGACAAGTGTCCAATATGTTGGTCTTCTCTTTTTCCTCATGACATAAAACTTATATCACAGTTTGAAAAATAACAACAGTTATAATAATCAGGTCAGCACACATATTTTTTGTTTTGTCTTGTGGCATGTAAAAAGCACCTTTTGAATCTTGGGCCTCATGGAGACAAATGACCAAGACCTTTGGCAATAAACTGTGCTTGAGAAGACCTGTCAAGCTAAGTGAGATTGTACTCGTGGCCGATGCCAGTGTTTCATAACTGGAACCTATGTGCATGACATGTAAAAAGCACTCACTACACTCTTGGAGTGGTTGGTGTTAGGAGGGGCAGCCAACTGTAGGAACCATGCCAAATCAGATTGGAACCTGGTACATCTCCCCAGCTTGCCAGTTTTCAGTCAAACCGTCCAACCCATGCCAGCATGGAAAACGGATGTTAAATGATGATGATGATGACTCCTTTGTGTTTCATAATTCTTACATTTTTTTTCTTCTTTTACCAATTTAACTTTTATTGTTTTTCTTTTATGGTCTGGGTTCTTTTATTCCAATAACCTACCTTTTGCATATGTTGTCTTTACTCATTAACTACATAATCTAAACAGTGATACATTCTCTTGGACAAGTGTTTCTATCTTTCAGTACTCTTGTTGTTGTTATTTAACTCTCTGATTTATCTTTCTTCCTATCATTAGTTGATGCATCATTCATGACTCTACATATAAAGGTTAAACTACTTTGACAGACCATATTTTAACATGCCGTTTAACTCTTATTAATGTTCTACTAGCTGTATCACAATTTTGCATGAGGGTTGGTGACCGGAAGGACATTTAGCCACAGTAAATCTGTCAACAAATTCCGTATGACTCATGCAAGCATGAAAAAGTGGACATTAAATAATGATGAAAATTATATATATATATAGGGTACAGTGAATAAATTGTCATCCAAAGCCATGTTTATGAGAAATAAAAACGTTTATAACTTGAGACATGTAAAAAGAATTTTTTTTCTGTAAAGTGGCATCCAACCATAGAAACCAAGCCAAAACAGACTATGGAACACAGTGTGGTTCCTAGCCTTGCCAGTTTATGTCAAGCCATCCAACCCATGGAGCATGGAAAACAGATTAAATATTGATGACTCAAGAGTGAAAGATCTGAAAATGCTAACCTTTTGACATCTTCTGATTGAGAACATTACAAGAACTTTGTTCTTTTGTTTTTTGTATTTTTTTATGCTGGCATGGGTTAGATGAATATGACATTTTGCATTGTTTTACAGCCACCTGTGATTCTTGACTCTAACCTTTACTTCTTTCACAAGAAATTAGTTACTTATTCCATTCAGCTTCAAAAGTACAAAGTTAGTGGATAATTTGTGCATATGTGTGACAACAGAACCACCACTCGTATGTCACAATTTTGTATTAGTGAGTAGTACAATTGTAAATACACACACACACACACACACACACACACACACACACACACACACACACACACACACACACACATGATAGGTTTCATTTTTCCAATTTTTGCCTACCAAAACCACTTGGCTTTGGTCAGCCTAGGGGTATAGTAGAAGACAGTTGCTCAAGGTGCTATGCCATGGGACTGCATCTGAAACCACTTGGTCTATCTGCATTTATACAAGACAACATAATAAACAATATTATTTCATCATATTTCTCTAATAGCAATAAATTGAGCAAATCAAGTCAACTATGCTTGAGCAAACCTATGGTACATACAGAGGCAATGGTTGTTTATCTTTTATCTTCTGTTTGTTTCAGTCATTAGACTGTGGTCATGTCGGAGCATTGCCTTGGAGAATTTTTCATTGAATTAATCAACCCCCAGCACTTATTATTTTTTAAAGCTTGGAACTTATTCAATTGGTCTCCTTTGCTGAACTGCTAAGTTATGGAGATGTAAACATATCAACACCAGCTATCAAGCAGTGGTGAGGGACAAAGACAGACAGACACACACACACACACACACACACATACACTTCTTTCAGTTTACCAAATCCATTTACAGGACTTTGGTTGGCCTAAGACTATAGTAGAAAACAATTGCTTAAGTTGTCACGCAGTGGGATTGAACCTGGAACCATGTGGGTGGGAAACCTTCCTGTCGTCTGCATTTTAAAGATAGTAAGGACTTCAACATAGGAAATTTGGCACTTATATTGAGCAGGATAAGTAAAAAGAGAAAGAGGACACCTTACCAGTTCAATTATATTAGTTTTAAAGTTCAAAAGAAAATAAACAATTTGTTTATCATTAAAGAAAAATCATCAAAAATAATAAAAAAGAAATAATCTTGAAAATTTTCAAAGTTAGGAAACAGAATAATTCGATACTAACGGTTTCATTTGGAAAAGTTCTTTCCCTAATTCTTTTCCAAGTGATTTTGCTTCTGATGGAGAAAATGTGTATTGACTTCGGTCAAGTTCTAGTGAATTGGCAGCATCATTGAATTCAATGGCCTCTTCAACAACTGTTTCCAATGTCGCATCTTTTGACTCCAGAGAAGTAGGGTTATGAGCACGATCAATTATAGACTGAGCCTACAATACAAAAATACAACAAACACCAGAAAGTTAGAACAAACATAGTTGTCTGCCAAAGGTTAATGAATTATGATTATTTAGAAAAGTTAAGTAAATTCATAATAATCTGTTATGTAGTATGAAAATACCACACTTATATACATTTAACTAATTAACTATAAAAGAGAATTTATGTACAGTGGCTATCACTTTAACCTAATAAGTTGGAAAACTTATGATTATACTTTAATGTGGAGAAAAGCAGATGTAGTTAAATGGCAGCGAAAAAAGGAGTGTTTTGGATCTGATGCATCTAAATTTTGTTTATGGAGTGTACTGGAGAAAACAGAGAGAAATTATCAGCAAGGAGTAAATGCTGATTACAATTAGATTGGTAGAATGTTAGAGAGAGTTTTAGAAAAGAAGGAATAAGTAATGCAAGATTAAGTCTCTCAATGTTGTATAATCATTATGATACAGTTTCACAGGCAGTAAACTTTTGGTATTATGGGCTCACAATAACTGAGAAGACATTGATAGTTTATTATATGTAAAAGTAGGAGTAGTAATGGCTTCAAACTTTATGCACAAGGTCAGTAAGTTCAGGTGAGGGGGTAAGTTGATTACAATGACCCCTGTACTCAACTGGTACTTATTTCCTCAGCAGAATTTGAACTTAAAACAAAGAGAGACAAAATGCGACTAAGCATTTTGCCTGGCATGCTAACAATTCTGCCAGCTTGTTCCTTTAATAATAATAATAATAATAATAATAATAATAATAATCCTTTCTACTAAAGGCACAAAGCCTGAAAATTGTGGGGAGAGGACCAGTTGAGTACACTGGCCCCAGTTTTTTACTGGTACTTAATTTATCAACCCCAAAAGGATGAAAGGCAAAGTTGACCTTGTTGAAATTTGAACTCAGAACGTAAAGTGTAATGAAATGCCACTAAGCATTTCACCTGGCATGCTAACGATTCTGCCAGCTCACCACCTTGAGGCTATAGTAGAAGATACTTGCCCAAGGTACTATGCTGTGGGACTGAACCCAGAACCATAATAATAATAATAATAATGATGTGCATTGCATATAAAAAAATATAGTAAAATTGAGTACAAATATGGCAAAATAGAGAAAGAGTAGAGGTATGCAACCATTTCTCATTACTTTCTTTAGATGATATGGTCAATTTTAAAATGAATGTTTTTAGAAACAAAAAGCATATTTTCTAATAAATATATGATGTGTGGACATTCTGTTTAAATTTAGCTGAAATCCATTATACTGTGATTCTTACAACTGAGAATTGCTTCAATACAGAAATTAAGCCTTTAGTATTTAAGCCAGTCATATCTGGTCCAAATGTTCTATTTGTTTCATCTTCAAACTGGCCAGAGCTGTCCTCTCACACTTACTCTACAATATTATTCTAAAAATAAACAATCACATCATTGAAATCTCAAAGCTACAAGGTAATGTATGATTAATTTTTTATCAAAGTGAACAAATAAGCATTACATTCGACAGAGAAAAATCTGAATAATAAAGGGTTAAATATGCTTTCTTCTGCTAACTAGCAGCATCAGGAAATATAATGAGAGAAAGATAAATGATGTTTAAGTTTATTTAGGGGAAAATTAGCAAATTAGAAGAAAGAAAACTAACCGTTTCCTTCTGCAGTCTCATATTACTCAGCAGTTCTGTTCTTTGTTCCATCATAAGGGTTCGTTCATAGGTATAAGCAGATATGTCAGAATTACTCTGAGAAAATAAAGAGGTGGAGAATTTTTACATTATTATTTATGACAAAAGAACACAAGAAACACATTTCTGTATTTCTGAGATGAGAAATTTTATATGTTTTGTATTAGTCAGAGTGGTGTCAAAATAAGGACACCAGAGTTTAGTGACCAGTGAAGCAAAGGTATGCATAAGTGGGCTGGTTACACCCCTGGCATAGGCCATGTGTTATGGTCTCACTTGGCTTGCTGGGTCTTCTCATGCACTGCATATTTCCAAAGGTCTCGGTCACTAGTCATTGCCTCAGTAAGGCCTAATGTTCAAAGGTGGTGCTTCACCACCTCATCCCAGGTCTTCCTGGGTCTACCTCTTCCACAGTTTCCCTCAACCACCAGGGTGTAGCACTTTTCCACACAGCTATCAACATCCATTCTTGCCACATGACCATACCAGCACAGTTGTCTCTCTTGCACACCACAACTGATGCTTCTTAGGTCCAACTTTTCTCTCAAGGTACTTACATTCTGTTGAGTATGCACACTGACATTACACATCCATCAGAGCATACTGGCTTCATACCTTGCAAGCTTACACATGTCCTCAGCAGTCATGGCTCATGTTTCACTGCCATGTAGCATAGCTGTTCGTACACATGCATCATACAATCTACCTTTTACTCTGAGCGAGAGGCCCTTTGTCACCAGCAGATATATATATATATATATATATATATGTGTGTGGAACCATGTGGTTGGGAAACAAATTTCTTACCATTCAGACATGCCTGTGCCTGCATGTTTAAAAGAGAATTATGAATATTTGTAAAGTCAATAAATTCAATTTTAAAAAGAAAAGAGGATGTCCTATATGTCAAACTGTTGACAAAATAGACAAATATGATATACAAATTGATCAAAACAAAGGACAAACTAATGACAAGACAAATAAACATTCACTTCACACCAATACAAAATATTAGTAAAGAGACATTACTGATATGAATTGCCAACTCAAATACAATTATTTATAAACACATACTATTTTTGACAACAACTGTTAGCTGTGATGAAATATAACATCTGTACAAACTATTAAAACATTATTGAAAGGGTGTAAAATATAAAGCAGATGAAAAGCATTAAAATCAAGACAATAACAATTTCTTACCATCTCAACAATTTTAACTTCAGCTTCAATACGTAAGTTATACATGTATTGGTTAAGATCCTTTTCCATTTGAATACTGTTATCTTCCAGTTCTAAGAAGTGCATTATTAAGAAAATAACAAATACACAATACCAAAAACTGAATGAATGGTATATTGATCCCAGTGAATTGTTGGTATCATTTTATTGATTTTGTGTACATGAAAGGTAAAGTCAACATAAAGGAATTTAATCTCAGAATATACAAACAAAAGGAAATCCATTTAGTTTATTTTAAGTTATCTATTGAATTTCTCAAACAAACACACACACTCACACGTTTAAAATATTTTAAGGCAGTTAATTCGATACCACCAAATTATTATTTTGTAGGAAAATCTACTGTGTTAAAAAATATCCTGTGTAAAAAAAGCATGACTGGAAAAGCTGCAACAGCCAAAAAGCCAGTAAATATAATAACTATTTGCTTATAATAATGCTGTGCACATGTAAAGAATCCTTAGAGCTCACTCACACTTTCAGTTTTGCTTTCTTTCAAATATTTATTATATGGGATATGTTAAGAATTACTAACAACGATGAGGACACAGTAAGTTGCAGTAGAGACAACCCCTTCAGCAAGGCAGGTATTTTAAATAAAAACTCATAGAGAATAGAAAGAAAAGGAAATTCTTTGGTTTCTGTAGACAAACTCTCTAGTGTTGATGGCACTAGACTGGTAATATTTAGCTTTAAAAGATCTATTCTTCCATAGCCTCTGATTTCAAGAATTGTCCCACCATCTTTTGAATGTAACCACAGTTTTCCACTGGTATTGCTAGGCCCACACCATTAACTGCACCACTGCTCTTCTCTGTCTTGAACTGCTAACCTGTGGTATACATTCCTTTCCATCCTCATCTTCCACTCACTTCCTTACAACTTCTGCAATTTTTTTTTTACAGTTTGACCTAATTACTGCTCCCATATTCTATGAAGCCTCACTTACTCCTCTTCAAAAGTGACAAAAACCTCTGTAACATTCTGACACCAAAGTCCCTAACACCTAACTTGGAACCTTTACCTGATCCTCCTGCACTTAATGTTATATTTCTTACTTCAGCCCCAGCATCATTACTCTATATGGCTTCAAGTAAACTACCCATGTTTTCGATCATTTTGATTGCACTTTTGCTAATCTAATGCACTGTATCACATGCTGTTCTGCAAGACTTTGTATGTGAGTGACAAGTCTTAGACATCTGCTGAAAGCTGTTGATCACCACTTCACATCTAGACAACCCATGTTTGGAGTAGACCAATGTAATAATTAAAAAAGCACAGCAGGTAAATTTTGAACTGTGAACTGTTGTTCTAACTTGTATGAACATTTCCCTTCATTTCCTCTAGTTTCAACACTTCATTCTTTTCTTTTTTACTCCTTGGTTTTACAACTTGTGTCCTCCTAACCTTCCCCACTCCTTTCAGATAGTATGCTTTGTTGTATTTGTACACTCACTGACTACATGTGCTTAACATTTTGTGTGCTTGTCTATTTAGTTTTGCCTTGCTAGAAGTCTTCACATTCATCTCTGCGTCACCTTTACTAAGTAACTCAATCAACACATTGCTAGCTAAGGTAGTCTGGCAGCCAGGGATTTGGCAGCCAACTGTCGCACCAACCATCTCTTTCTTAGCCCTCCTCCTTGACCTCACTCTTACATCTGTCATTCACTGTAATTCCTCCCCAACGCCAATTCCTGTCCTTAGCAAATATTCACTTTCGTCAGCCATTATTTTTTTCTATATTGAATGGCTTATATCCTGAAATGTAAGCTGTATCCACTTCAAAAAGTAAGTGATACTTACTGACACCCAACAAAATCTCCTTCAGATTTGTAAATATACACTAATTCTCTGAAAAATTAGATATCAAAAATATTTGGTGTAAATGTTGAACTTTTGGTCTTTCAAAGGATACGGGCTACTGTGAAGATCCGTAGTTTGCAGTTTTTCCAGACTTTGTGTTGTCTAAGCAGGAAGGGCAACAACATCAAAAGACCTCCTTCATGTAATCAAAATTAAGGGAAATAATTGTGGGAAAAGCCAAATATACAAAACAATATGATATTAAAAGAAAAAATTGATTTTCTAAACTTTCATATAATGATCTTGATATATATTGATGGTTTGATACTTAAAAATAAAATTGACAAATACATTTTATTGAACATCTTAATCATAACCATTCAAGTGAATTTACTTAAACATACTTTTATTATCAATTAAGATTTTTCTTTTATCTTTTTTGTTTTATAGAAATATCTGACAATTAAATTCATATACTCTCATAATAAACCTAAATAAAATATTGTCAATAATACATATACAGTAAAATGAGTATTTCTTAGACTCCTCATCCAATCTAGAACAGGAAATCATCATCATCATCATTTAATGTCCATTTTCCATGTTGGCTGAAGAGCTGCTTGGGATCCATGTCTGTTTTGGCATGGTTTCAATGATTGAATACCCTTCCTAATACCAACCACTTTATAGAGTATACTGGGTGCTTTTATGCAGCAGTGGCATAGGTGATTTTACATGGCACTAGCATAGGTGCTTTCCCCATTGCACCAAACAGATGTTAAAATAAAGACAAAATATCTGACACTTTCTCTTCACTGGTATTATAATTATTTTGCTATTTGAGATCATGTTTCTCTGGTTTACCTTAAATGAATTCTTGGGTACTTCTTTTATCATTCATACATTCCAGTTATATGTTGAAAATTCCGACCTTTTATTATAATCATTATCAGCCATCTTATATCAATTGGAGATTAAACATGCGTATGTATAAACACATATGCATGTTTATTTTACCCAAAGTAATCACTGAACTTCCATTGAGCTCAAGACATCAACAGCTTTAATTGCTATTATGCAAATATTGGAATGCTAGTGGTCAGTAGGAATATGTAAATCTTCTAGATGGATCTAAACTATATAGATAAGGATATCTATAGGTTATGATGTTAAAAGTATTTTCTGATTGCTTTAACACATTGGAAAATTTACTTCCTTTTACATCTGTCTAAACATGAAAAAAAAAAAAAAAAGAAAAAAAGAAAAAAAGAAATTAAACTGGATGAAATAAAATTAAGATTTTTAGATATAATTATTCAAGCTGGAAGTATTTCTAACTTATATGGATGTATTTTTGTACTTTGATAAAGGTGTTCAATTAACTCTATACATTATTAATTTAATTTCAAGGATATGAACAATCCACCAGACATCTATGGTTCCGGTAAGTTTTTGTGTGTTATCTGGGAACTGGTTAATGCCTTTTACAGCCATTAAAGCCAACTGGGCACCAGCAACATTCCTGATGGTGTCTATAAAGAAATATAAAAAAAACATAATTACATTTAAGCCAAAAAGAAATTTTAAAAGAAAAATGTTTGTTGATAACTGAATAAATGTTTATAACCAGTTTTTTTTTTAATCTTATCAAATTAGTATTCACATTTAAGACATAACTCAAAAGGACACTTTTATCATATCTTCATACATGATAGTCATCAACATATGTTTAAAGAACAAGACAAATATAATATGAACAGGAATAAAGATAGCATGGGCTTGCAAAAACCAGATGTGTAGGACACGTTTAAGAGAGAGACACAGAAGATGATAGAAACTGTGGAGTGAATAACATGAGATGGCAGAGGATATTTTCTGAAGTGTGGTGAGTTCTAGTTTGATGTAGTCATCAGTTATGTTGTGACAGTCATATAACAAAAACTGGTAATAAAAAAAGATTAAACAGTGTATAGCTGATAGTTGTGTATTAGAAGTCCCTTAAATGCATAATTAAGGACCTTTGTTAATCCAGTTGTCAGACTCTTGTCTTAGTATCATGACTATTAAGTATCATTCAATTAAGTCACATATCTACTTCAACATTATTGAGAGTTGATGAGTATGAATTTATAATTTTATTTGGCAAAAATTTTTATTATGTTTCTTCATGCAAGTAATGGTAACACAATATCAATTATATTCTTAACTATGAGACTGGTGACAAACATTAAAGTCACTAGGACAAGATAATAGTTTGGATGCGACATAAATATATCATCCATGAACCAAAAGTTTAGCAAAGGCCTATGTTTGAAAATAGATACAAGACTAACATATGTAACTAAAACTATCATATATTCAGATAGATGAGAGTAGCATGTGACATATGATTAATAAATAATAATAATTATCCTTTCTACTATAGGCACAAAGCCTGAAATTTTGGGGTAGGGAACTAGTTGATCACATTGACATTAGTGTTTCGCTAGTCTTAATTTATCAATCCTGAAAGGATGAAAGGCAAAGGTGACCTCAGCAGAATTTGAACTCAGAATATAAAGATGGATGAAATGCTGCTAAGCTTTTTGCCTGGCATGCTTGGAACTGCACACATATTGCATAAAGTACTGTCTGTCTGAGGTCCTTGTTGTGACTTGACAAGCAGTACAGTATGTTCAATTAACAACCTCATGATATTGTATACTGTGCGACATCTATAATAATAATAATAATAATAATTACAATAATGATTTCATTTATTTGCCACAAGGGCAAAGGATGAGGGGGACAATACAGAGACAGACATAAAGTGTGGGGTAATAATAATAATAATAATGATAATAATAACCCCACAGACAGTTAAGAAGGCAAGAAATATGAGGAAGTCCATCAGCACCCCTATTTTCATGTATACTTTTCCACGCTTGCATGGATCAGATGAGGCAGTGATTTTTTAGACTGATCTTCCTTTCTGATGCCAGCCATCACATGCAAGGTAATAAAGCTTTCAAAATAAAAAAGCCAATTATCACAATAGTAATTATTTTGAGATTAATTGGTTTACCTATAAAGACCCTGTAGCTCTTCTGCTCAGGACTATGTCTCCATCCATAGGGCCATCCGATCATAATTGTGTTATGTTTCAAACCACCGAGGCCAGCTGTTTGGGTTCTGTAAAATTGTAAACATTGAAATGTTTGGGTTATTTCAACTGCAACAAATTATCTTTCATTTATCTTCATTTCTTTCATTTTTACTTAATATAACACACACACACACACACACCATTGAAAATATTTTTTTGTCATTCAATTTTTAAATTACTCCAGCACTGTTCACTAAATTTGAATATAAGATGTAAAAATACTGTTTGATATTAAAAAAGACAAGAGAAAAGCAAAAAGCAGAAGAACTTTAATATCTTGAGAATTTGTTTCATATGTAACAGGAGTTGCCAGTACAATTTCATAAAAAGTAGCATGAAAAATTGCGTTACTTTAAAATGAAAAGTTTGCAGGTAAATTTTAAAGAAATATATGCATAACGGTTGTGCGTAGGTTGGTTCTAATTTCTTAGTTGATTGTTTAATATCATATATCTGTCACATGTAAATAATGCTATAACAATTATTACAGCTTGTTATTACAACTAAATGCTGTTCTTAATTAATGCCAACTATTTAATAGTTAATTAATGAAAGCACAAATTAACTGAACTAAATAAAGTGCTTTGACTCACCTAAAGTTGTGTCAAAGTCAATGATGGCTGAGCTTAAACACATGGGCATTGTATCAGCTATAAATCTAATTAATACTTTAATAACTTCCTTTTTATCTTGCACACTCACACACATGTAATATGATGCTGGTCTGGGTGTGTAGTTAAGAAGTTCACTTCCCAATCATGTGGTTTGAGGCAGACAAAAACTGAAAGAAGCCCAGTGTGTGTGTGTGTGTGTGTGTGTGTGTATACATGTGTACAGTGGTTATGTGTGTATGTGCATAATTGGGGTTCTCTGAATATTGTTCTGATGTGAACTGTGATGTTACTGTTATTTCTCCTGTCATTGGATCATCCAGTGGCATTACACATCTCAAAATGTGGTGAATAAGGTGTCCCTTACTTGTAAACTAAGTAAGAGTCAGTAACTGGAAGAATGTCTTGGTCTAAAATAATGCCTCAGTAATATATATTCATTGAAGCGAAACTGTCATGGCACCTGTGCCTAGCATCGCCTTCCTGGCACTTGTGCCGGATGGCACGTGTAAAGACATTCGAGCGAGATCGTTGCCAGTGCTGCCGAACTGGCTCCTGTGCAGGTGGCACGTAAAATA
>JAOPJW010000001.1:19822028-19833619 GCA_027122535.1 Octopus maya | reverse complement strand
TCTTGAAGTATTAAAATGTCTGATGTCCAAGAAATCAGTGTCGAATCAGCGACACCAAATCAGTGGCGCCAAAACTGCTGTGCTAAAATGCCCCATACCTCTCTGAACATGTTAAATGACTGAGAGTAACTTCTACCTAATTCGTTTGTTGTATGCCTACCTCTTACTATATATTGCTGAACTCTCAATCTCTGGGCATTGTAGAAGAAATGGTAAGTGGTCTCAACTATCTTAAACTGGTTGTGATGTTCATATCCTCCCAAACTAGTTTAAATTCAACCCAACTTGAAATTGTTGGGAAAGACATGAAAGTTCGTTGTCGGAAAGAAATCAGTCGTATATCTATGTAGATAGAAAGACCCTACTGCTTTGCGATTTGCATTCAAAATTATATCAGCGTGGATCATTGATTATTCTGCTGATACTCACATTTTAGCTTTAAAATCATACAAACTAATCATATGGCATGCTCATAAATTACTTGCTTGCAATTATTCTTCATAATAATACATGACCCATCTTTGTCGTTCAACTCAACAAATGATCATGTGGAAATTATTTCAAATACATAAACACGCACACAAATACACATACATACTCAAACACACAAATACGTTCATATAAATCACACTTGCACGCACACAACTACGCATCCATATCATGTTCTCTTTAATATTCGCCAATCTGATTATTGTCTCTGTACAAAGCTAGCCGAAATAAAATTGAAATGACATTCCCGCCGATATGTCTCTTCCACACCAAACATTAGCTACAACCTATATTAAGAGGAAATTCGATTCAAATTAGTTGGTTCTATTCTGAAGTATTGATTTCTTTTGACTAAGTCTAAAGCCTAATGTGTGAGAGAGGGAAAAGTGAGGTTATGGTGTTCATATTTTTCTAAAGAGCATTAGTGGTTGTTGTTGTTGTTGTCGTTTAACTCCCGGATCAACCCTGACCGAGAAAAAGTATGATAAAAGATCTTCTACCATGAATGCCCTGTCTTTTTAGTAGATATATTGCATACAGGATTGCAATCTTCAATGTCTATTTTAAAGATAGCAGGGTATCATTTGAAGGAGATTTAGCTGCTATTTCAAGTAGGTAGAATTACTGTATAGAGGCCTCCATTTGTGGCGTCGGTAGATGAAGGAATATTTCTTAAAGCGGCGAGCTGGTTGAATCGTTAGCACACTGGACGAAATGCTTAGCGGTATTCCACCGTCGCTACATTCTGAGTTCAAATTCCGCCGAGGTCGACTTTGCCTTTCATCCTTTCCGGGTCGATAAAATAAGTACCAGTTACGCACTGGGGTCGATGAAATTGACTATATCCCTCCCTCAAATTTCAGGCCTTGTGCCTCTAGTAGAAAGAATATTTCTTCAAATGTTGATCCAAAACGGCTTGCAACAATCTAAGTTCATTTACTATTCTCTCTTACAATTCAGCACGTATCAGATTCTTTTTTTTTATACTTGTGCTATTTTCGAAAGCTCAATGCCAATTTCTGTGTGAATGAGTCGAGTGAATCATTTTAGACATAAACTTTATCGATTGTGGAAGGATGAAAAATAAAACGAAATCCTAAGGAAGATTTTTAATTTGAACGAGAGGGACAAAAGCTAAACAAATCAATACAATTAAATTAGTGATCTACCCTCTCAATAAGCTTCTTAAATTTTATTATATAAAATAGAGACCCTTGCCATTTACAACAAACATTCATCATTTCAAGTTAATTTATAAATTGCTCCGCTTAGCAATGTCTATAAATTTCCATTTTTCTGAGTTAACACCAAACTATGCAAGTGAATGTTTATCTAAATACAAAAGTAGTGTTGATTTTAGCTCAAGAAACTTATAGTCGATATTGCAAATGCTGACAGAACCAAGTCACGATTGATCTTCAAATAGCACATTTTCTGGCTCTAAATTTCTCTTGTAATAGCAAGTACTATGATAGATGATTTATTTGATAGCATTAAAAAAAAAAAAAAAAAAAAATTGTCTGAAGAAATTGAACACAAACACCGTAAGTATTTTTATATTAATTGAATATCTTCCAAAAGCAAAATGTTTTTCTACATATTTTATAAACAACCCGAGATAAAAAATTCATTTTATTTCATTATGTTTCTACATTTTTGTGTTTTTTCGCTTAACTGTTGCTGCTCGTGTTGTATGTAGGTGCTGCTGTTATTTTACATGGATATCTCCTCGAGCGTGTTTACATAGGCAATATCGTTTTGACTATTAAAGTTTTATTGTTATAAACATTACACAGATTAACGGATATATATATGGTTGAGAAGTCTAGTATTGCTCATCAACTTGAAAATGAAAATTTACTTACACTGATAACACTCTCTAATTATGGATGTGAGACCTGATTAATATATGCATGTGGATATATATTTTATGATAAACACTCAGAAGTATTAAGAATGCATCATAAAAGGGTAATTATAAGAAGAAAACCATGACGCAATTGTTGCAATGCATACTCGTCATATGCCATCAATACATAATGAAGACAGCTATCACAGAAACGAGGTTTCTATCTGGTTTTTCAATGAGTTAAGTCTCTTAAACCGCACATTACCGTCTCTAAAAAGAGACCCATTGAATGATGTAGATATACTGGGTTTGAATAACAGATTAAATTGTTATAGCATGCTTAGTTTTAATCTGAAATATTCTCGTCAGTGATGGAAATGAGTTTTGGTAACTACGTATGGAGTAAGGTTGTAGCTAGGATGCTTGCTCGGAGATCACGGAATTTCATTAGGGATGAGCGGAGTGACATTTTAAAGACATTTTAGTCTCGTAATTTAGCCATAAATATGCATATTCTTCCCTGGAATACTGTAATATACATGTTCAAATCCAAGACCTCTAAAAATCTAAGAAACATGTTAATATATGAATCTAATATTCATAACACCCTTCAGCTTTTGAAGAAGAGGTTTTACTTTTTGAAGATTACACACTAGAGATATTTGTATATATTAATCCTACATGTGGGTCCATAGCTTCACAACTAATAATCACATGGATCTATAAATCACTTTCACTCAATAGTAGCAGTCACAATTTTATGATCTGGTTCGTTGAGTTGTCAAAATTTAAGCCATTGGCTCTGTATCAAAGAATATGAATTCGATGGTTAAATATCGGCAAGCCCTTAAAAATATCGGTAAAGTATATAAGCGTACTGAATTAATGGCGAACCGCTTTCATTATCTTATACGTTTGGACTCTAAATATTTTTCGTATATGTTTATTAAATACAAGGTGTCCATAAATTACCTTTAAATTCGAAAAATTCAGAAAACAAAAAAAGTGAAAAATACGAATAATTCAGCAGAGTTTATTGGGAAATAAAGTTTTATTAGAAACACCAGAACACTTCCATTGGTTGCACGCAACACATCTAGATGATACAGTATAATAAATTGTGGAAGCTGTGATGAATTTATGAACACCCTGTATAAACATATCTACTGTGTCCGTTGTCTTATAGCGATGAATATATTTGAAATTAAGTTTTAAAATTGTCTATGCGTAAAACAGAAAATCGATGGATATAAAGGACAAATTAGCTTTATATTATAAAATGAAATATGTATTATACTTTTATTTTAAGATCAGGAAATCAACGATAAAAGCAAATAATTAAAGAATGTATTGCTTATGTATAGCAATATGGACGCTTTCAAATACTTTGCTACCATCATGCTTATTATGTGTTACCATGCCACCACACTTAAATTCTTTCAAGTAACTATCAAATAACTCTTGTGATGTAACATTCATCCGATTGAAGTTTTTTTATTGGTACAATACAAAAGAACTTAATACTTTGTAGTGTCCATGAAAGTTACTAGGATTTACAAAATTTCTACATTGGTTTATAATATAATCGTCAAATTCGTATGAAAACTATATACATTTATATTTAAGAAAATTATGTATTGAATATTAATCAACGTATTTAAAGAACAAAGTATTCTATTATAAAAACATTTCGTAATCAGTTTGGTACGTTAATCTCCAATATCGCTGAAATTTTAACTAAAGTTTCATAATAATGAAACATAAAAATCAGTGCTTCTGTTCGTTTAATTAGTTTTGTTTAAAGAAGTTTGACATTTACCATAACCTGCTTCTTATTGTGACAATTTGCAAATGGTTCCTTGGATTATTTGAAAATTGCGTCGGTAAAATCAAAATCCTTAAATGTAGAATATAATTTTTTTCGTGGCCCCTACTCTTCATGTGAAAATGAAAGAAGCGAGGCAAAAAAACTGAATAAAAGATTGATTTAATACGGTAAGGTATAACTAATCAAGAAAATGAGAAGCTAAGGAAGTGAGATGAATAAAAAAAAAATGAGGAAGGTAGACACAATACATCAAATAACTTCATATAGAGATAAAGCTATGATGACAGATTGAAGTAGCTGATGGAAGTGGATATCAAGGCAGTAAAAATACCCTAAAGCGCTATACATATAGATGTACACCTACGATGGATGTAGCCAGGAAGGTGATTTGGAGATATAAATCGAAGATTTACATATAAAGTTACAAAAATAGATGTAGATTAAAATATTATGGGTCGGATGCTGAGCGACAGAAGCTGGGGTAGGAACATAGGTGGGATCTTTCTGATTTGGCGGGCGCCACTTGTTTTCTTAACACTTTCAAACTTGGGACACTGGTAGAATGTGTCATATAAAACATCTTTTACTCTTAGTGTTATTGAGAAAACACACTAAATAAAACATACATAGAAAATGGTGCCCGCCAAATCAGAAAGATCCCATACGTGCAAAAGCACAATAATACCCATACACGATTGCATACACATAAATAGACAAATATTCATACATACACAGTTGCATATAAACTCTCATATACATTTCAAAACATCTGAACGAATCTGACATGTCAGATTCATTCAGATTTTAGAAAAAGTATCTTGTCCGAAATTAGTTTGATTCGTATTTTTTCCCTAGAAACCAATTATTTTGTTTGTCTAAGTACAATAAAAAGCAATAAAATCATTAGTATAAATCCCCTCCCACGAAAAGATTGTGAACTAACTGAAGAATTAAAACAAGTTATTGGGTAACTTACGCTGTTATTGTTTTCTTTTATACTTTGACAAGCAAGGTACTTTGTCTGAAACAAATAAACTACGAATTAAACAGTAAGATGAAACAAAGTATCTTTGTTGCTTTTAAAAATATTACTGTAAAGATACGTGATGGGAATTCCTATAGCAAAAATGTTTAGGACAAAAATAAATACAGCAAATAATTTTCCTACAGCGAAAATGTTTATGACAAAAATACTTGTGAAAATATAACAACCGGTTCTCACAAGTAAATGAAAAACAAAAGCGGGAAAAAACAAAACAAAATAAAATAAAATCTAAACATGAATAAAAACAAAGACAAAACAAAGGAAAGAATTGTTCAATCGTTTGCCCTAAGCAGTGTAGACCAGCTCAGTTCTGTCTATATTACCAGAGTTTGAAACCGCCTTTTGCTGTTTTCAGATGTGTATTGTTTGCTCCGGTAAGACCATTGTTGAAAATTGTTGTTATTGTTACTATGTTTAGAAATTTATGTTTTGTGTTTTTGTGAAAACACTTATGTTCTCTGCTTTCTAGCAGATCTTTTCTTTCCGCCTTGTTTCTAGGGGATAAATCACACCTGAATACGAATTTGTCACGAGTGTCTTCGGAAGAAAATTTGACATACGAAAATATGTTGGAAACCTTATTCACGGGCGTACTTATTGAACAAATTGAAAGGAAAAATATGCCTGTCGAACAGGTGGATGAAAGAAATGTGCCTGTTGTACAGGCAGAAGAAAGGAATGTGCCTGTTGTATTGGCAAAAGAAAAAAATGTGCCTGTTGAACAGGCAGCGGCTAGTTTCGGCCCGACTTTCCGTGGGTGGATCACCGCTTTATATAGCAACAACGAATCGATTGGTCGGATGAACGGTTTCTTTTCGGAACCGTTCTACATTGAGCGATCGGTGTGTCAAGGGTGTCCCCTCTCCCCGCTTCTGTACGTTTTGGCCCTCGAGCCATTGCTGAGGAAGTTAGAGGCTATGAGGGGCACTCCGCGAGATGTAGGGTGCGAAAAGTCAGTTTCAGCGTATGCAGATGACATCACCGTCATCGTATCCCGGGTCGAACACCTACAGAGGTCCCTTGCATGACAGTGTTACAGAGGTACTTTACTTGTTCAAGATAAGCTCTTTAGGCATGGTTCTTCGTCCTCGCCAGCTTGTCCAAGATGCAGGCAGGACAGTGAAACTGTTCTGCACGCACTTGTACAATGTCCGAAGATTTTGAAACTCTGGGCTGATGTCGAACACCTGATGTCACATCTGAGAAGAGTACAACTGTCGACCGAATCTATAATCAAGATTGTTCCGCCGCCCTCCTTGAATAGGGGAGAGCAGGCTTATTTTCTCTCGGTAGTAGCTATCGCGAAATAGGTAGTATGGAAGACGAGAGTGAAAGGAATAGTAATAGGCATTTTTATCTCCAGCCCTGGGCTAGTTAACTTTTTCATTTTCCACATGAAAAGAAAAATAAGGCTGGAGAAGAAATGCCTGTTGTACAGTGTGTTTCGAAAAAGATGGAAGTCTGTAGCAAGTGTATTGAGAGTGAATGAACCTGTTTGAGCGGAAACATCAAAGGAAAAATAAAGTCTTCAGTGTAAGAATGTAGTTGGTGGGGTCGACTGCGTCCTCCACTTCATCTTTGTTAATCATTCGATTATTTTACTTCATCGATATTTAATTTTGTAACTTTTCACGTTCATCCTCACACTGTTACTCTCATTCGATCCCCGACCCCTTGTCTGTCTGTCCTTGTTTCGTCCTCTCTCCATTTATAACCCCTATGGTGAATAAAGAAAAGAGTTCTGTCTATATTACAATAATACGTTGATGGTGTTAGTTCACGTTACTCCATAAGTAGCATAGGGCCGTTTTCCCAGTTTCTATGGCGTATATATTCCCCACCTTGACGGGACATCTGTTCGTTCCAGGATTTCCTCGTTTTTACTATATGTGTGGATTAGAGCCAGGTGACATGAAGTGTTTGGCTCAAGAATATAACGCATCGCCCTGTCCAGGATCGAAACCAAAATCTTACGATCATGAGTCCAAACTCTAATCACTCAACCTCTACTTCTGCTTGCGCTTCTACTTGATGGTGTATTACTCGGATGGAAATCATTTAGTTGTGAAGGAGAGGCATGTTTTTGTTGTATCATGCTAAATGAATAATATCCATAACCTTTAAAGTACGAGAATTGACTATGTAGAACACATCTAAAACCGTCCGTCCCATCACTTCATCTATGCTTATTAAATACACTCTTATTGATGCTAGTGCTCTATATTCTAGCACTAGATCGACCCAAACTATATGATGACAATTGAGATAAGGGGAATCGTGTAGAAACCTGTAGAAAAAACTGTTTATGTAATTCAAATGCTTGGCCTTGCTATATTGTGTCAATCTGATTAATTCTGAATTTAAAAAGTCATTTACTGTAATGCAATAATGAGGAAGTAGTTGTGCTACAGGAATAACTAGAATTTCTGCGAATGTTCATTTACATTTTGACAGTTAGTACGCTGTCAATGTCGAATAGCATATTGCGCCATAAGTAGATTTCATACGTTCCTGGGTGAATTATATCTAATTTGCAAGCCTATTGTCATGAGTTACGATAAGTTATAACCAAGAGACAGTTAGATCCTGCTTGATTAACTACTTGGTAGAATCTTAGAATATGACTTTGTCTGGCAATGCATCATTGGTTTGATGTGCCAAGGGAACTTTAGCTGTTAAAAAAGATCCACTCTCAGCTGCCAGTGTGGGGCTATGGATATAAGACAAGGCTTTGTGGCAGTGAAAAGAACTGCTTTCCAGTTTTAAGGCTAGATATGGCTTCCTTCCCAGGGTGGTGTTTACTGGACTGAATGGCTGCTGCGACCACCTTAACAACCGCCTTGAGCAGTTGGTCATGGCACCAGCTTTATCGGTTGCATTTTTATGATTAACTTTAATTGCATTATGAGGCAATTTGTTTTCGAAAAAAATCCTGATTCAATAAATTAGTATTCTTACAGAGGTTTCTCCAAATATGCCCATTTTCTTGCAAATTTCAAGAGTAACATAACATCAACAAATAAGTATTACATAGTCTGAGAAATTAGAAGTTATTGGATAAAATCATAACAGTATTCGGATGCTTTCAGCGTTGGTGACCGATCTTCGAGTCAGCTGTGATCCGTCGTCCGCAAGCAAGGTCCGTACGGATGATAAATCAGCTGAGGGGCAGGAAGGCTGTTGGTGTTTGTGGCATCCACAGAGAGATGATCAAGAATGGTGGGCCTGCTGCAGTCTTGTTCTTGTGACAGATACCTTGCTCAATCTGAAGCGGTGGCGTCATACCGCCTGACTGGTAGAGGGGCGTAACTATCCCTCTTTTGAAAGGTAAAGGTGACCGTCACGACTGCTACAACTACAGAGCTGCTGCACTCCTCTCAGTGCCCAATAAATGCACTCCTCTCTTTGCCAGGGTTATTCTAAAAAGAGTGCAAAATCATCTGCCTGCTTATCAGTAGCCGGAGCAGTCAAGGTTCACGCTAAAAAAAGTCAACTACTGACAAGATCCTGGGTTTCTGAATATTCATCGAACGCAGCCAGAGTTTTCAGTAGGCAGTCGGAGCTGCTTGCAACTTATGTCGACCTTCAAAAGGCATTTGACTCGGTGGACAATGATGTGCTCGTCTTGCTCTATAGACTTGGACTCTGTCCGGGACCCTTAGGAGCCACCTGTACTTTGATACCCGGATGCTTCGCAGGATTACGTGTTACCATTGGTCGGATTTCGTATCCAACTAACGACCATACTCAGAAATTGGGATGCGTACTGCTACTTGTATGATTCGCTGTCGTCAGCTCAAACTATTTGGTCATGCTGCTCGATTTTCTGAATTGGATCTTGTGTATCGTGTTATCTTCTTTGAAGATGCGGCTGGAGTTACGGCACGTGTTGGCCGGCCAATTCTCCACATGGTCACGGCGTATGAGGAATTATCTCGTAGAGATGGAGACTGACTGGGACACAACATAGAGGGATACCCAAGACAGCAAGAGCAAATACCAATGTAGTGGCTCCAGTTAGGCATAGAGTAGATTCGAACCTGAATCTGGCAATTTCTTTTAACATTTCAACAGCACTTTTCTCACTGAAAAACAATAGTTACTGCAGTTCCATTTAACATATGGCTTCGCTAAGCTGACCATTCTAACCTCTTTTATGCGGTGGAGAATGGAATTGAGATAACAGGTCGACCCCCAACTAAAGAATATCTTCTGTTCTCTGCAATATACCTATTTTCCTAACTAGTTTTATATAGTTATAAATACAAGAACTCCGTAAACCAAAATTAGTTAGTGAACAGAGACCACCAGAGATGGCTGCAGGAAGAGAACCACTAGAGACTAACGGCTAGAGGGAGAAAAAATGCAATCAGCCACTATGATACATACAACTTAACCTTCACTCTCTAACTTTCACTAGCTTACTTTCTTTTTACTATAACATCACTCCATCTATCATTTCCCTGCTACTAGAATGACGAGAACACAAACACACCTATCCAAGGAAAATCTACGATACGTCTCTTTACCTCGCATGCTTTACGACTTATATTATACATACCAGCCCATCGTAGTTTGGCTATAACAATATGTAACGGTAAATAAATGTTTGTTTACAACTTCGATCACTGTTCTTTCATTTTGCACATCTGCAACATTAACATCCGTTACAAATGGTAACTGCCGACCGCCAATATTATCATTACATATACCGTCACACCAACAAATGGTGGATACAGCGACGCTCTGCAACGGCGCATGCACCCACAGTTGAACTAACCTGTTGTAATGGTTGAATATCATTATCAAGATTGGAATTTTCATAATCAACATCAACATAAAATAAGAAATGATTGTCTGAGAAAAATTGGAAATGAAACAACGCAAAAAGTTGTGAAACCGTTATCGGTCTAAAATAAAGAAGGGAAGTATTTAAAAATGAAAATATTCAATTATAAAAGTATTTTGTCAGTTCGAAAGTATTCACTAATGAATATATTGTATACTGATGTTTCTAAGCATCATAAAATGGTCTCCGTGATGCATTCGTGTCAAAGTTAAATCAAAATACAAATAAGAGACAAAACTGTGTGTGAAAGTAAGTATTCAAAACGATTTCAAAATTCGATGTGTTCTGATATTGATTTCTAAAAGAGGCATTTGGTCATATATTCAAAGGGAGTGGAATAGATAGTCGATGTAATTCACCAATAAACTACGTGCCTGGCCTTTTCTTTTATTGATTCAGGAAAAATAATTGGCAAAATTGACATCGGCAGGATTTGCACTTAGAGTGTAAAGGTGCATGGCGTGGGAGGGCTCAGCGAGTATTCATAAATGGAAAGTAATTGAGAAATCCATACCTTATGTGAATGGATCGAATAAATGTAGACTTTGTTTGGCTGAAAGAGCGCAGATCCTGTTCAGATCTAACATCGCTAACTCTCTATTGAACTCCGGGTCAGAAATTTTCAGTGGTTGCATGTATATATATAAATATATTTTGAAGAATTGGAAAATTTCGCCTATTCCTGACTGACTTGATATCTTTCCAGCCTTATCATTAAAAGGTCTATGGAGGATAGGTTTTTTACTTTTTTACTTTCTATTTTTTACATTTTAGTTTCTGTTTTTGATTTCCCGTTTTTCATTTCTCGTTTTCCGCTGTTTACTGACTGCGTTTTCCATATGCTGCCTTCTCAGTTGTTTTGCGTTTCTTCTGTTACCAAATTTCTTTAGTTCGTTATGATATATGGTTTGCACCTGAAGAATATGTTTGCGTTTTCTCAACATATGAAACTATCAGTAGCGCTTTAATACATGTATTGTGACCTTTAGATAAATAATATTTATCACTCACCAGATAGAGTACATTTTTGTTGAATTTTCTATCACAGATTATATATATGTATATATAGGCAAATTTATAAACGTCATTAAAGTGAGAAGGGTACAAAATGGTACCAGCATTGCTAGAAATAAGAGTAAAAACAACTCATTAGCCACAAAAAGCACTAAATAAGTTGACGTAGGAAAACGGATCTCCTTACTGTGGTGAGACAAAGCTCCCTACCGAAGAAGCAGATATACTCATATCACGTGATTTCGAATTCTGGTGCCTAGCATCTCCATTCTCATCATTGGTCTTACTGTGCTTAAGGTTAAGCTCAACTCGCCCCGTCAGCTTATCAGAAAAACCGTTGAAAGTACGTGCTATTTCAAAACGGTAGAAGTTTATACTATAAATAATGTACATGACTTATTAGCAATTAAAACATAAAGGCAAATTAATTAACGTCACTAAAGTCACAAGGGATTGAAGTGGTACCAGCATTGCTAGAAATAAGAGTCAAAACGACTCATTAGCCGCAAAAAGAACC
>JAOPJW010000001.1:19227148-19240068 GCA_027122535.1 Octopus maya | reverse complement strand
ACGCATCTCAAAGCAAACTTCATTTGTTAGTTTACGTTCATCGTAATTTGAATTTAATATACTGTATATATATATATAGGTTCAGGACGTCACCAACTGTGTAAATAACATGAAATACGAAAACAAGTTACATACGGAAAGGAGAGAAAAAATGAGAAACTGGACAGGTAAATACAAAGAAACGACGCATCATCAGTTGTCGGCTGTCTATCTACTCCTCATTTCGAGCATTCAACGACAAAATGAGTCTTCAAAGACAGTTGCTCCCATTACTTCTAAAATAAAAATTTAGGATTTATGGAGGGTCAAACTTGGGAGAAAAAAACCGGAAAATGGAGACATACAAGGAAACCGAACGAAAACAAACATGGAGGGTCGTTAGACCAGAACGAAAGGAAAGTAGTGAATGCTGTGAGAAAAATTTCTTTGAAAAGAGAAAAGATAGAAGAGAAAGAAAAAGAAGAGAAGGATAGAAACAGTATCAGTGATATTTCACAAACTGGAGTAAGTTTAGATGCTTGTACTTATAGTTTTAAATCGAAAATAGAGCCACTTTAACAGAAGCAAGTAGAGGTGTCTCCATATTCTAAATACTATAGAAAAACAAAGGGACATTTTTAAATATTCAAGTCCTCTTCAAATATACTTTAAGTTTAATTTTTTCGCTCCAGGTTTGTACAGGAATACAACTAGAGAACAAAGGATTTTCAATGAGTCATTCAATATTCGAAGAATAGTAGCTAAATCTCCCTCGAATTTAACTTACCATATATCTGCACGTTCATATCTGCCCGGGCAAGAACATCAACTGATACAAAAGGTCCATATAAACTGGGCCTCGATACATAATACAAATAAACTAATGTTTTGGAACCGAAAAAAAAATACGGTTTCATTAATAAAATTATGACTCGAAATATTTAAAAGAAGGAATTTGTGTTCCTAATTCTCAGACCTGTAAATTTATCCTTGCCGAAAATACGTTAAGTCTTTTGATACCAATTCGCCTGGGACAGGTCCTGGTACTATAATACAACATTCCTTCCATTTTATAGTGATCTAAGCAAAATCTTCCATCAAAATTTACCAGCTTAATATTTTAATTCTCCTAAACTGTTTTGGTAATGCGTTATTGGAAAGAGTGAAAGTCTCTTCCGTTTCATGGATTCTGATTACATCCACACAGAAGTAGAAATTTTAAGCTTTCATTTAGATTTCTCAGTACTATTTTAGTATCTACAGCGGCTACGTACTTGGCAAAGCCTGCTAGTACTAACTAACACTTGATCGTGAAAATAAGTTGCATGAAACTATACTATTGATGTTGAGGTATACACAAATTTCTCATTAATTTAATTTCTAATGCAGTCAATATACGGACTTATTCCTACCGATCTTTGTGAATCTAATGAAGGAATTCTCGTTGAGTGCAGTCCACTGATGAAGGGTTTTCCATTCTTTCAATCTCCTTATCTACTTTCATTTGAACTTCTACATTAAATTTAAAGAGCTGGAGTGAAGATGAAGAAACCGACAAAATTTTAGCTTCTTGCATATTGTAAGAAGCATATTATTACTAATGAATAAATTTTATTGTGAACAAAATTCATTTTATTTCGCAGATGCTGCTCTTAATATTGCTGTCTCACAACGCATCTAACGGAACACGTACACAGCGAAGGCACATCTTAATAAAGACGATAAATTTCATTTGCTTGAGACACTGAAAATCTTTAAACAATGCCATTATATACACACACATCGATACATTCAGATCAAATATATTCGAATGAGGAAAATATCGGCCTGCTGAGGATGCCTTTGCTGAATGTGTTCATCGCCATACAACAGATAATTAGTCACGATTTAATGGCATGGTTAACTGAAACTATTAAGACCCCTGCTGTTGGAGTAACCTCTCTGAACATAGAATATATGAACCAGAACTAGAAACCACTTGAAAGATATTTTTCTGCATTAATTATTCAAAGCGATAAAGAAGGTAGGTGATGAAGATTCTCGCCATTGGCTACATAATTGTAATTCGGGATAATGCTCTGAAACTATGTTGAAGTTAGCTTCTTCTCAGAAAAATTATATTACATTACAAATAATTTGGGTTAAATGAGTGTGGACATTGTGAGTGGATATCTAATGGGGGGGGGGTTTCATAGTGGGCTCATATAATTTCGGGTTTAGTTTAAGTATAATGTGAAAAAAGCTTACAAGGTACATTTATACTGTCACTCTCAGGTTGTAGAAGATATATATATTTGAATATACCAGGATATTGCGCCACCCTGCCTACCATTCTTTACACACATTTGACGTTGGATACTAAAAAAAAATTGTATCCAAATACCGTTTGAAATGTTAAAGTGAACGTGGATTAATTGTTTTTAATGTCAGAAGTATATTTGGTAGTTGTTGGTAAAGTGTTCTCATATAATCCCTGGAGAGAATCTGAGACGAATAATACCTTACGAATATGAACTGAAGAACTGAAACATGAAACTTAACACTTCCAGTATCCTTACATTTTTCATTCAAATCCCGATCTACCATATTCTGACTATTTGGCATTCATATCATGCTTATAAAGTGACAAATGTGTATGTATTTTACAGGAAGATACCTAATACAAAACAAGAGGTTGGTACCTAACATTTGTGTGAAGGTAATGTGCATGCAAACGTTACAAAACGAAATTATCTTTTCTACCAAACAGATAAATACAAGAAATACATATGGTTGGTATATTGGGATAGGCAATCTGTTTTATCAAAGGAAGTAAATGCTTGGGAAGATACACATGAGTAACATCAGTTCTCTCACCAGCCTTTTAAGTCAAGTCTGAGTCTTTACCCTCATAGAAAGCGTTATTAATTGCAGTACTTTTTTTTTAATCAGAATGTAATGTAAGTTATTCTAATGATTAGGCAAAATGAAATACATTTATCTTCATTCGAAGTCATGGTCAATAATGTATTTGATACTCTGCAAGTATATTCTTTAGAAATTTAACAATAGCAGGATGAATGTAAAATTTCTATTTCAATAAAGGAATGGTAAAGAAATAACTATGTAATGTGTAAACAAAATAAAGCTTAACTTTATGTGCGCTGTACAGAAGATAATAATTGCAGTACAAATAAATAACGTTGAGAATTTAAATTCTAACTTAATAATTTAAAAATTATATTACATCACTTGTAAATCTGTATATATGTCCTTTTGGTATTTGTGAAGAAGAGATATTAAATGCTTGTTATTATTCTTTTTTTTTTTAGAATACTTTCTAAGCTTTATTTAGAGAATATCTCTGACTGTTTCGTGATATAGATGTATAATAGGTTTGAAGCATACATTACTAATCTTGATCACATAGAATTAAGGAATGTTTTGACAGCTAAGATGCAATATTACATTATATTGTTTCTCACTGACACTTGCTTATATTTATCGTGTTTGTCATGTCTGTCATTCTGATTTTACTTCAAAATTCCGTTGCTCTAATTCCATCAATAACGATCAGCCATATTTTGTTTTGATTTTTAATGATCATGCTTCTGCTTTACCATTCTTGTCTTAATCTAAAACATAACAATATAGTTTAGAAATATTTATTGAAGATATTATATTGCACTGCTTGCTTGTTATCGAAAAAACAGCAGTTCATATTTTTTAGAGTTTTGATATTTAAAGAATTACAAAATCATAAGCAACACTGTTTAGTTTACATTTCATAATAAAGATAAAATAAGTTTTCGTAAAATATATAATATAACAATAATTCTGTCTTTACTTCAGATTTTTAATTGTATAACAATATGATTTGTTAATTCATTCCTGAATCACAATAATTGATTATCTTGTATTCGTGTACAGTTAACGGGTATGAATACACTTTCTGCTAAATACGACCATGCACTTCTACAATAGCTTTTATCACAGAAAATGTTACTCTAAACTTTGTAAACCAGTAATCACCAACTAATCCAAAATATCAGTAACACAATCTTTGATATTTATGAAAATAGTGCACTCCTAATATGTCTTCTAAATACTTTCTCTGAGTATGTTCTTATCTAACCCTGTGACAACTTATTAGAGTCATATTCTAATAGCAAATACTTCTCAGATTTTAAACGATTATTCAATGGCTTGTGTGCTCTCTACATCTTATGATTATGGTATATAAAAGTAGTAATTATTCATTTAAATTGTACCGACACTGAATTGCTTAAATTACTCTTGAAGTGTTTTTTTTTTGGTGTGGGGGGCGAGAAATAACGGTTTACGAAGTACATTACATACTGCTAAAAAGAATATCATGCAAATATTGGGTTGAAAAACCCTTTACGATAAAAAAAAGATTTATTTTAGATTCTCTCGAAAATTTACAAAATTCTTATGACTTTTGAAAAGATTTTCTTGGATTTTAAATAAATAATTTTCTTAATAGTAACTATGTGATACTCAAAATGTATTGAAATGTACTACTGGCATATAGAGTAACGAAGATAACGCATGACGCAATTCATTCTAAATAAAATAAAATAAAGCAAAATACAAAATATTTTATTAATTTCTAATATTTTGAAAATAAGAAGCTAATAAGCCTTGAAGAGTTGAAATAATATTGTGAAAAAAATTCGTGTATAGATATTGATCGAAACATTTAAAAAATTCCCTTCAACATACGGTTCTAGAATAAGGAATAAATCTCCATGGATGATGTATCGTGAAATCATCAATTTCGAGGAGCCTCTCGTATCATCAACCATAGGATGTACTATACGTATTATGTGAGGTCTGCGTGTATCTCCATACGGTGAAATGAAAGGTCTGCGCGTGGAAAGTTTCTCTAAAATGTGCAAACTTAGGTAAAGCTTTTGTGGAGTACATGAGACAATACTCCTGTTAATAATTTATCGAACCAAAATTAATGAAAGATGGAGTTGATCTCGGCCATATTTGAAATCGAAGCGCAAAGATTGAGTCAAAGTTAAGAAGAAAGTTGCTAATAATAGTTTTCTGTTTCAATTACTTTGATGATGTTGGCAATTAGAAAGATAAGGTGGTAGCAGACAAGTTCAAAGTGCTTAATCTCTTTGAGAATGGGACACACAAAACCATGTTTTCAAAGATCGATATTTTGGACTTACTGCTACAAATGATTTAATTCTAAGCTCCCCTCCTATTACAAAACAATGTCGTGATACGTGGATAGGACTGGCAATCTCTCCCGAAGAGATACTAGAACGAATAGTAGTTGCACATCAGACAGAAATGAAGTAGCAAGTAATAAGGAAAAACACAGTTAGAAACATGTGGCCGCATGCAGTAAAAGTTTAAAGTCATATTTTCTTGGTCCTAACCATTGACATTCTTTATCACATTTAAAAGCCTCTGTCCATATCTGTATTTTTTTCTTTCTGTAACCACATATATAAACACAAAACAGAATTCACCTGAGCGTTAGCCAACATGAATTCTAGACAAATTATTAATGAGAAAATGGACGTTTTTCACTGTTCTTAAACAATGTAGAAATCCAAGCAAATCCCATGCCATCATGGTATGGGCAAATACGTGTGCCATGTTATGCTATAATCCATAATCATACGAAAATCGGCACAGAACTGCAATTTGCTGTAATAATAAATTACAGTGTACATTTATGATGCATAGACTTAAAATTGGACAGCATCTTAGTTTATACCTAATTTTATAATCTGATGGAGGTGCATATATTCCTTAAACACTTCATTACTTATAAGCTAAGTATTATCGAGTGAATGTATACTAAAAAGCAAAGCTACAGGTCCATAAATTGAGAACATTAGCTGTATTTCTTTAAAGCAAATGGACCTTGCAAAACAAAACGAATATAATGCTCAATCTTAGAGTAAAATTAGAATTTAAACAGGAAAATTATTTTGCAGATGATTATGCCACTACATTATCAAGAATATTGTTAAATAGTCAAACCCATAGAATGAAAACCCATAGAAACACTTTTATTTCATTTACATTTGATTTGTCTTTGAATACTGAAAATATATAACAAAGTCTCAAATTATGTGAATCGTAATCATAATTCCATCTTTACATAGATTTATTCTATCTTTGTACATATATTTTAGGTATTATTTCTGTTATTAAAGTAGTGAGCTGGCAGATTCGTAAGTAAGCAGGGTAAAATGCTTAGCGGTATTTCGTCCGCCTTTACTTTCTGCCAAGGTCGATTTACATTTCATGCTTCCAAGGGTCGATAAAATAAGTACCATTTGAGTACTGAGATCGATGTAATCAACTTCCTCTACACCCTGAACTTGCTGGCCTTGTGCCAAAATTTGAAACCAATAATTCTGCCGGGCTGGCAGATTCGTTAGTATTCCTGGGTTGGTAAAATAAGTACCAGTTTAGCATTGGGGTCAATATAACCGACTTGCCTCATCTGAAAAATGTGGTCTTGTGTGCCAAAACCTGAAACAAATGTTATTTCTGTTATTAAGGCGGTGAGCTACCAGCATCGTTAGCACGTTGGGCAATATGCATAGCGGTATTTTGTCGGTTTTACGTTCTGAGTTCAAATTCCAGCGATGTGAGCTTTACCTTTCATATTTCGGGGTCTATAAAATAAATATCAGTTGAGCACTGGATCAAAGTTATCGACTTAACCATTCCACAAACTTGCTAACCTTGTGCGAAAATTTTTGAAACCAATATTATTTCTGTAATTAAAAGACTATTTTGTATTACGTCTGTTTATATATTATATTTTTCAATAGTATCTATGACATATAGTATTAGTGAAACTGTATTTAGATAGCCTCATAAAAGGAATAGCTACTGCATTTGATTCTTTATTTCAGTTTCCTTTGTTATATTTAGTAAGCACTATTAACTTATCTTTATATGCATAAAATGTGTATTGAAAAGCAAAATTATTCTTGTTTAGATATTAAATTAAAGGAAAAAACCGTGTTTAAAACGTGGCATGATCAAAAATATTAAATACAATTACAAAATTAAATATATTTTATTGTTTAAACTCACAATATTTCTCAAAGTGATCTGAGAATTATTGAAAATATTATTTGATAATAAAATTATATAACATGATTTAAGCAAGTCACACCCTATACTAATTCACTTAAATAGACATATATTTCGAAAGTTAAATTTTAAAAGCTAAAATCTAAAACCTTAACACAACTCTTGTTTGTATAGCTATATGAGCAATACTTTGAATTATTAACAAGGAGCAATATAACACGAGTTAACTATACAATGAATCGAAGTTTATGACATGTATAGCTATTCAGAAAGCATAAACCTACTTCAGTTACATCAGGAATGCAAATAGAAAATACTAAAGCATTTCTATTATTCCATTTTCTGCTTGCTTTAATACAAAATATTTGTGCTTAGCTAAACGAAAATCTTTGTAAAAATAGCCAATAATAAGTAATAATTTTCACAACGGCTGTTTCCATTACTACAGTGAACTTGCAGAAATATAAACCGTCTTCAGTCGACGCAGTTACAATGTAAATATGGCAGTTTATTCACGTTATAATACGAGGCTGGGCTCATATGAAGGAGTGGTACTAGAGCTGTGAGCTTTTTTAATAAATTAATTTCAATTCTTCTTAATAATAGTTACTTTTTTCTTTCCATGTAAAATGACATCTGACTATCAAAAGTAACTAGTAGCGACTTTCCTTGAAAATCGACAAAATTTGGCATCGTGCTGTCATCAAGTACCTGCAAAAAGACATTCATACTGACGTTGTTACGAAGTTAGGGGATGATGTTCCAGCTTTATCAACAGTGCAAAAGTGGGCAGCTGAATTTAGAAAGTGAAGGGAGCATCTTGAGATTGATCCAACTGCTACCACTGAGGAAACATCGATCGAACTTACCACATGGTGATGGATGACAGACGATTGATGATGAGTCACATAGTCAATGTTATTAGAATATCCCGTGAAAGAGTTGAGAATATTCTGCACAAAGAGCTTGGTATGACGAAGGTTTCTACTCGGTGGCTGCCACATCTTCTGATACAAAGCGCACCAGGCTGATCACGGGAAAAGCTGGCATTGTTTGAGGCAGATTCCGCTGGTTTCCTTGAATGTTTTCTAAGCTAGGATTAGATGATGAGTGTTGGATTCAACACCTTGAGCCAAATACAAAGAGACAATGCATGCTGTGGAAATACGCCTCCTCAATTGCTTCAAATGAAGCCAAGGTCATTTCATCTGCAAGGAAGGTGATGGCTTCAGGCTTTTGAGATGCAAAAACCATTGTCTTTATTAACTATCCTAAAAAAAAACGAGTCATAATACCAATGGTGCCACATTGCTGAACAAGTTACGAAAGCCTATCAAGAAAAAGTGCTCAGGAAAACTGACAAACGGGGTCTTTTTTCATTAGGAAAATGCTCCAACGTACAAGTCCCTGACTTTGATGGATGCTGTGCATTACTGTGGCTTTGAACTGGAGGATCATTCTCCCTATTTTCCTAACATGCCTCATCTGACTATCATCTGTTCCCCAACATGAAAAAAAACCCACTTGACTGGGAATCAGTATCACAGTGATGATAACGTGATATCTGCTATTGATAACTTTTTTGACAAACAAAAAGAAAGGTTCTTCACTAATGCGATGCAACTACGGCAATACCGATGGAAAAAGTGTGGATCTCAAGGAGAACAATGTTGAAGTATAAACCTCATTTGGTTACATTCTATAAAAGTATCTTGGTCAGCCTATGAACTTTTCAGCCGACCCTTGTATATTTGAGAAAGGCATGAAAGTCAACAATTATAATAACTCTGTATCAAAACCTCACAAAAATTTGCACCAAAACCTGAAACTAATTTACAAAGAACAGCTATAAAGAACTGTTGCTACACAGTACTTTAATGTATTATAAAAACTTCGTTACATTTCTAGAATATAACAGCACTAAATAATAAATAGTAGAAGTTTCAACGATATTGATGTCAGAATACTTGGATAGTGATCTATCATGCGTAAAGCAATTAAACTTATATTCATTTATATGTGTTACACCCCAAACTATAATATTCAGTTTATAGCTACGGCTATATAAAAGCGTTTAATACAGCAGCAGTAACTGCTCCTGTAATTACAAATCTTACTAGTAGTATATCAATAAAAGAAAACCATTAACAAAAGTAGCTAGAAGCACGTCAGCAGTACTATTAACAATAACCTAAAAAGATAAACTGAATAAAATCAACAAAAGCGAATTCTAGTAAAATAATTAATGACTCTTTTAAGCTGAAACACCTTTCGTGATTTCTCTACTATTGTTATATTGTCAGTTAAAAAATAATGTGGTGTTCAATTAAAATCCATTAATGTTTTCTTCTTCGTGGTAACAGGGGCAGCAAACTTTCTAGCGCCCCTAGCAACTTCATACGTTATTCCGTTTTGTTTGTATTGTTTAATTCCCTTGAAATGCATAGTACCTGATGTTCTGAAAAATCAATGCTATTAAATCAACTGTACAAGAACAACAGTCTTGTTTGATAATTATTTCAAACTGTGCCCGACTAGTGTTCACTTCTTGATATAAAATACATAGGGTCGACATTGTAGATTTCTCCATCTTTCTACTATATATTACCAAGTTTTATATTGACTGTATAAAGTTTAATTGTTAGGACTTTTGTATAATGAGTATTGAATTATTTTAATTCAATTTCATTCTATGAATGTACACTAACACACACATACACACACATATATATATATACTGCGAAGACATAAACTTAAAAACCTTAAATAAAATAAATTCCCTCTGCAAGACTTAATTATTTTATCAAAAAGATCCTTTCCCGCATATTACAAAATATTTAACTCCACAAAATTATAGCATTACAATTTGTATAAGGAATTTTAATAAATTAGATATAAATAAAATTAGAAAATTTCTTCTAATACGTTAAATGTTTTACGTAGCCAAGATCAGTCGTTAGTTCCGAATTAATTTTGTGGCTATTCTACATCTACTGAGGAACCGAAACAGCTGTAGCTATGATAGTTCTTTCAAATGCCAATTAGTTTATTCTTTCTATTTTCTAAATACTCGTGACCAATTCGAAACATGTAACTCAGTCTAGTAGCAGAAGGAAATATATTGTTCAGCTAAACTTGTCTTGCGAAAGGTTTCTATTTTTTTCAAGCATTCATAGTTTATATATAAATATTTCAGTTACAGTTCATCGAACCGTTCTACTCTTACAACATTTGCGCTGAGGTAGTATTACATTTGTAACACGTTGTGTTTAGCAGAATGCTTAACTATAGAATACTAGATGAAACCTAATCGTGTAGATGAAATATTGTAAATTTAGAGCCAGAAATATATAAAAGAAAACTACTATCCTCTAGAGACCAGCTTCACGTTTCATTAATCATTTCAACCCAAAAGAGCCTTGACAGTTTAAGAGTTCAAACCATCTGATGCTACTGAATAATGTTAGGGTTTCGGAATTCAGAATATGGTATTCAAACTTTACTTGATTATCTCTCTAAAATTGATTTATCAGAAGGATTTCAAAAGAAATCAAATTAGTTACGTGATGCTGATCTTTAAGTGAAGAAAATATATTACTATCCAACTCTGCATATCAGTGTGATTTATGTACATCTTCCACGCTTATATAGATATTGAGGTTTGCCATGATACAATGCAACGAGATTATTTCGATGGGTAACATATATCGAGCCTACGCACGAGATACGAATAAGTATACTAATATGTATGAAGAACCTGTTTCAGAAAGAATCAACCCCCTGCATGAACTATATTATGTTTCCAATAACATGTTTACTCGGTAAAGATTATGTTTGCAAAATATGTTATAATAGGAATGTGATGCACCTATAAATAGATGTTCAATGAAAATGAAGAAAAGTTCACTAATGGAATAATATACATTAAAACAAAGCCAGAATTTGATTTCAAATACTTAAATCTTATAAAGAATCAAAACTGAAATTTTGTCAGCTGATCATTCAGTCTCTTAGAAATTGTAACCTGTCAATCTACATTTTTCTAAATTCAAAACTTATCGTCTTAGTAAAAGTACATTGGAAAATGTTGCTCTGAGTGCACTGTGCAAGCAACAGAAAAAAAGAGAAAAACCAGGTGGTCATAGCTACAACGCCCAAGGTCAGCACAGACCTAAACAATAACAGTAGTAACAACAAGCAGAAATTCATAGGGAGTGGTAGAGTCGACTGAACTATCAAATGCTTGCTATTTATCTTGTCAACTGCAAGGAAATATGACGCATATATAAAATTAAGAAAACGAAATCAGACATTAAAAAAATGTGTTTGCCAGTTGAGTAGACAATAGAGATTAGATGACAATTTTTTCTTGGGGATCACATATGACTTTGCTGAAGATGATCATTAACACGAATTTCACTTAGAATCACTTGTTGGCATATATCTGTAACTGTAATTTCACTATATTCATCGTATCTTAGAATATAAATAATTCTTGATAATTGGTTTTCGACCGTCACCTTTTCGTACGGTTGGAAATTTTCTTTTTTCGTTATATATCGTAAGCCTGAATTATTTCAATTGCACCCACAGAGAATAATATAAGTTTGTCGTTAGAAAGTTTTCGAACTTCAATAAAACTCAATATGTTTTGAAGATAAAGAAAACTTTTGCGTATATTTTCATATTACATGAATTAACGTGACAGCTCAGCAGTAGTCAATATATCAATAATCAGTTGCAAATGTTTGGGCGTGTATGTTGGCAGAAATATTTTGGCTACATAACAAGTACATTTTCTAAAAAACTGTAACAAGTTTCTGTACGAAATAATTGTACATTTATATATTTATTAAAGGTTGTTGTAATTTTAGAACATATTTAATTGAGCCTAACATTCCCAAAAGTTGTTATACTTTGTGAAGTTAATGAAACGATGAAAATAATTAGTTTGTAAATGCTATGTTCCATTAAAGAACCAAGTAGAAATAAAAAAAATAGTAGAACAACCATCAGTAACGTGCAATTTTACTGGTTTGGTTCTACTGATAAAACAGATCTTTTCTTGAAATCAGTACAAGTTATCAATGATAGAAATTAGTTGATGATGCTCTTGATCTCCTACCATTTTTAAGTTCAAAGGAAATTTGATGAATCTCATTAACACAATCTTTTTTGAAATATCACGTAAATAGTAAGATAAAGGCAGTCAATCTGGCAACCTATAATGAAACCTATCGATTTAGCTAATTAGTCGGATATATGTTTTGAACAGAAGGTCGATTGTAATTGCAAAAAATCAAACATTTAGAAAATTGATTGCTTTGTGAAAACAACAGAAAAGAAAAAAGAAGTAAAGCCTGGAAAGGCAAGATATTGTTAAATATCATATTTCAAACCTGACACGTCTCAGTGATCTGGAAACAAAGAGTGGTTCATTCTGAAAATGATGTATTCTTACGAGCTTTATTATTGATATTTTGACCAGTTTCAAGTTGTCCAGTTATTATATAAAAGAGTATGATCGATGAAGTTGAACCCAATATATTGTTGCAATGTGGCTCTAGGTTGAAATCAATTCACTTCTACCCTCGTAAATGGTCAAGAAGATCATGAACAGTACTATGTCTGAAAAGATTTTGGCAAATTTAAAGAGACATAGATTATATGACATTTATTGCATCTTCTATTTTGACGTAGAAAGTAAAAATCAATATATCGTCAAGTCATGTGTTTACGAATAAATGCAACTAAATTTGTTTATCTAGAGATTCGAGAGGACCACATTAATATTGAATAATAGCAAAAAGGAACATTTACGTGATCTTCTGAATTTAGAAACGAATTAAACGTAT
>JAOPJW010000001.1:19156938-19167783 GCA_027122535.1 Octopus maya | reverse complement strand
ATAGATAGATAGATAGATAGATAGATAGATACATACATACATACATACATACATACATACATAGAAAGATATATACACTCATATTGATAGACACACTCGTGCACACGCTTACAAATATACACTCACACATGCATTCGTTCACATACACTCACATGTACATATATATAAATATATATATATTCGTGTGTGTGTGTGTGCGTGCGTGCGCGTGCGTGTATGCGTGTGTGTGCGTGCGTGCGCGTGCGTGTATGCGACGCGCGCAGACACACACACACAGAATGAGAGAGAGAGAAAGAGAGAGAGAGAGAGACAGAGAGAGAGAGAGAGAGAGAAAGAGAGATAGAGAGAGAGAGAGAGAGAGAGAGAGAGAGAGAGAGAGAAAGAAAGAAAGAGGAGAGAAATGGGAACACACAGGCGCTGACACATGTAGACATGCATACATATACGCATAAATACAAAAGAAATCCTGATTCGACTGGTTGTTAGATGTTGAAATCCATCTACATCTGTAATTTTGTATATCTATACCACTGAAAATAGTTTCTACGTCAAAAAATGTTACTATCAAAAGATAGCCTGCATAATTCATAAAGAAAACACTAGAGTGGTATGTAATACTTTTATTGTAATCTGTTCATATACCGTATTTTCCGGCATACAAGTCGAATTTTTCAAACCAAAATTTACTGCCAAAAGGTACGTCGACTTATACACCACGATGACTTGGAGGACCATTTGAAATGCAGCAGGATTTGTAAAGATAGTAACGTTGTTTCAATGTTTACATCATATGTTTACACTTCAAAATGCGTCGACTTGTCTACCGGAAAATACAATAGGTGCAGGATAGAGCAAATGTATCCTCTGAACGACGCTTTTCCATCAATAATAACCTGTTAAACCTAAAACCGGATTTACACGTTGTTTCCTGTTCATGGACATTTTTAGCCTATGAGGGAGTGTTTATGCATAGTTGACTGATCTGCTAGAAATAGCAGCCAAGCCTTCTAATCACACCCTATCATATTAAGAAAATGTAGGACAATGTAGTATCTGACACACAAAAGGATTAGATGATCACGGCCAGAATGTTGCTGATCATAAATCTAATTTAAACATGGCTGACCTGTGGTTTCAGAACGACAGTAACTGATTTATATTCCTGTTAAGTGTGAACAACACATGATGAAGGTCGATTTAAACAAGACTGTAATTCACTAAATACCCAACGGATAGCTGTTAGTTAATGATGCAATAGCAGTGATAGTAGCATTACCAGATAGTCGTTTGTGCTTTATCTTTTATACTTGTTTCAGTCTGTGGACTGCAGCTATGCTGGGAATCACCTTCAAAGGATTTAGTCGAACAAATCGATGACAGTACATATTTTATCGGTTTCTATCACCGAATAGTTAACTGAAGGGGCTGCAAATGATTGTCAAGTGGGATGGAGGGAGACAAACACAGGACACAAAGACTTTATTCACGAGGCATTGGTCCGGCCGAGACTATAATACAAGATATTAGCCCAAGTTGCCGCGCACTGGAACCGGATCCGAAAGTACGTCATTGAAAAATAAACCCCCTGCACCTATACAGAGATTCGCGTATTCATTATTATATCTGATTAGTACCTGAGAAAAATCGTTTATCTAAAAGAAAATGGCGTCACTTTTTGAGAACATTACCTTCTATATAAAACGCCATATTTCTTGGGAGAGGGAAGGTCGATTATATTGACTCCAGTACTCAACTGATACTTACTTTATTGAAAGGATGAAAGGTAACGTCAATCTCGGCGTAAAATGGACGGAATGCCATTAAGCATTTTGCCCGGCGTGCTAACGATCCAACCAGCTCACCATCTTAAATATCACAGAAATATTAGAAATACTAAATGATTCTTTCGAAGGATCTACAGACCTTGGAAATAAGTAATACTGCAGGTGGATATTGAGTACGAACCATAACAGAGAAACATGATTGCCGCAAAAATAACATCCGGACTCCCCAAGTGGGGCACTGCACAAAACCCATATTCCAATGTGTCCCACTGCACAAGAAGTTTGATGCTTTAGAATTCAGAGATTTCTCTCCAGTCACTTTTGTATGATTTTCAGCTTGAAGAGCAGAATTATAGATCTGAGAATATTTCATACTTATTTCCAAGGCACGAGCTCAATTTACGACAAGAGCCAAAGCCAGAGCTTTGTTTCTCAGTTGCCTGGTTCATATACAGACAGAAGAGATTCGCGAATATATATTCGACTCTGTATGTGCTAGCGATGGTGCTTTTTCAGTCTGAACTGGTGAAGCTTTATTACATATCTGTCAACAGATTAATGCGTATGATCTCCAATGGTCAAATTATCAAAGTCTACCCAAATTAGACTGAGAGAATTCATATTGCTAGACAGAAATGAGATGTGCTTGCTATCAGGATGTGTTCAACAAATTGAATCCATACAAATATATACAGAGAAAACCATGTTCAGGCTGGAAGCGTACTGGTTAAATTTATAAATAACTGGATCTAATTAATGGAGTTTAGTAAGACGTCGGAGTTATCTATGTGCTCTTTGAAGGTCTTCAATACTGGAATACGAATCCGAGACAGAAGCCACGATATTTTGAACATATAGCCTTTTAATATAATGCACGAAGAGTTTACTTTGAAAGTAGGTTCACATTTACAGTAACATATAGGAAGTGTGTTATTCCCGGTGAGGAAGTTAAACAAATTAATGCTTTTTTTCATCGATATATCTACACTTGGTGACCATAATATTAGCTAAAGAGAATTTTAGAAGTTACTAAATACAATACACAGAACATAATGTGCTTCAAAATGCATAAAAGTAGGACGTGTATTAACTTATTAGACAGTTTCGTATCTTAGATAATCACAAACAAAAACATAAATCAACGACTTACGAAAAGATAGATATTTTCTGAATGAAATCATCAAATCTAAGATTGTATTTGTGTAACAACTAATAAATTTTACCTACGAACGAAGGTAAAAGAATAATCAGACTGGGAGTACGGAAGTTAAACCCATTTGAGAGAAATTATTAAGATTGATGAAGGATCAACGAAAAGTTAATCAAAGAAGCAATTAGTGTCCCAGTTGGAAACAAATAGAATTGTTTTCGGTGGTTGTTAGGAAATTACAAATTTTACCAGTCTCATTAGTGTAACTCGCTCTATTAAGGGACCTCGTGCTCTGAAATAAGATATTTCCTTAACGGATTTATCGCCTGTTCTTAATTACAGAGAATTTCGTAAGAAATTCATCGACACACATATAATCATAGTCGTACACACGCATAACATACTTTTACACACAGGCATACAAACACGCATATGTATATGTACATTTATGCGTATATACATACATATATACATACATGTATATATATGTGCGTGTGTATGTATATATTCAAAGTCATAGTTAGACAGACAAACATACATACAGACAGACAAGCAGGTAGGCAGGTAGGTAAGCAGGCAAGTAGGCAGGCAGGCAGACAGACAGACAGACATACAGACAGACAGATAGATAGATAGATAGATAGATAGAAAGAAAGAAAGAAAGAAAGATAGATAGATAGATAGATAGATAGATAGATAGATAGATAGATAGATTTATAACGTTTGGAGTATTTATGGAGTTTGCATGGCGTTCATGCTTTTTTCAAAGCACTTTTGAGTTGCAGTTAAAGCAAACTTCAACCTGGAATCGAAACATCTCATGGTATCATCTTGAGTGAGTCTAGCATATTTTATGATACTCGAAACACGAAAAAGTATTTATTGATTTTTTTCGCAATATCTAATTTTGAAAAGATCTTTAGTCTCACTTCCTGTCAGCAAGTTTTCATCCTGGAGTCCCTTCCTGTCGGTACTTCTGTCTTAGTTTTACTTCCTGTCGGTACTTGTGCTGTCCTGATCTCATTTCATCCAATACTTGTTCATTCTTAGTGTCACTTACTTTCAATATTTGTGCTCCCTTAGTATTTTCAGCATTTTCTTTCCACCGGTTTCATTTCTTATAAGTCCATTCTCAAACCTGCTCCCACTTTGTGTATCGTACTTTCTATATCTTGGATTGTCTCTTTTCCTATCAAATCTGTATTTTGTCCTCTCACTTCCAATTAATCCGTTTTCTTTCCTTGTTTCATTTGCTGTCAATCCTCGCTTTATTCTACTGTCACTTCCTCTCCATTTTTTCTGTCTTAATTTCCAAATTTACCTGTCCTTCCTCTCTCATAGTCTCATTTACTGCCAGTTTTTTTTTTCTTTTCAATCCGGCTCCCCCATCCTGTCAGCTCCGTTTCTATCCTGCAGTAATTTGCTGTCATTTCTTAATCCCTGCAAACCGTATTTCAGACACTGCTCTCTATTTTCATACATTTGTTTGTTCTTCTCTGTCTATGTTGCAACAAACAGTTTCCTTACCTAACCATAGTTACACATATATAACCGAGAAGACTGTGTTTTTCTGGTGTTCATGGTTTTCTGGAGGAGACTACTGAAGTTTATATAATGGAACGGTTTCCGTTTGGAATCGAACTATATCGCTCCAATTTGTTGGCAGTTTACTTTTTCTCGACTTCGCTACATTAACTATATCGAACGTATTTCGTAACGCATTTCTGAAAATAACATCACTTATATAACATATATTATCTTAATTACTATTACTTATATTTCTAGAATATTCTACACATTTTCATTGTATTTTCAAATAAATCGATATTGAGGGGAACACTATCAGAAAAGTTATCCTATTTCCTGTTCAATCTATCTGATGGCGTTTTATTTATCAATACAGCTACAAACGTCACCTCCTTTCAAGACATAAGAAGAAAAGCTAGATTATTTCCAATAGTAAGCTAGCGTATTATATATCTTTGGTGTGATGGAACAGTGTTTTGTGGAAATAATGGAATATTGGAAGAAATAAATAACGTCTTGAGATAAAAAGCTACATTCTCTACACGTATGACAATATTTTAAATTACTCCTAGTATAACATGTATAACACTACACTACATTGTACAATACTATATCACACTACACAATATGCTAAATTACACATCACTACACCAAACTGTAATACAATATACTATACTGCGCCACGCTACAATATACACCGATATAATACACTAAGAATAGATTATAGGCACTGCTGTGCTTGTGTGGTAAGAAGCTTGCTTCCCAACGATGTGTCCTTGAGTTCAGTCCCACTGCACGGCACCTTGAATGAATGTCTTGCACTATAGCTCTGGGCCGACCAAAGCCTTGTGAATGGAGATGATAGACGGAAACTGAAAGAAGCCCGTCGTGTGTGTGTGTGTGTGTGTGTGTGTCCTTGTGCTTGTGTTTGTCCTCTACTACTGCTTGACAACTGGTATTGGTTCGCTTACGCCTCCATAATCTAGCGGTTCGGCAAAAAGTGATCCATAAAATAAGTACCAGGGAACGATTCCTTCGACTAAACCCTTCAAGGCAGTGCCCCAGTATGGCCGTAGTTCAAAAACTGGAACAAAAGATAAGAGATAAAATGTAAAAGACCAAGTAAATTACACATCACCACATTACACAATATTACGAAAGAGCCATTACACGGCCGTTCGACATGGTAGAAATAGCAGACAAACGTCCCTTAACTCACACTCTATCATCTTAAAAAAAGGAAGGATAAATTAGACAATGTAGTCTCTCGTAAACACAACGATAGGATGGTCACAACTGGAACTTCTTTAATCATAAATCTCGATTAGAGCAAACCTGTGGTTAAACAACATCTATAACAACAACACTACACTAATCTGTACTGCACTACGGTATATTTCACTGCAAACAACCACACTATATCACCCTAGGCTATGAGTTACCATACCAACCACACGACATAGTGGACTGACATACGACGTCATACTACCCTATAAACTATGATATTAACCCCACTACACTATCGACTACGATACTATTCCACACTACACTATACAACTACCACATTATACTATACAACTGCCACACTACACTACCCTATGGACTACCATACTATACCACAGAACACTATGACCTACAGTTCTATACGCACTACAGTATGACTTACTGTACTATGTGTGTATAAATGTAAACAAACAAATATTTGGTTGTTTGTTTTTATTAGAAGCGTCGAAATATCTACTGTACGAAACAAATAAGAAGATGATATATTTTCGAACTTAGATTTGTCGTTAGAAAAGCACAATTACTGGATAGATTACCCTTACAAGGCAGAAAAATTTGTCAACAGCCAGCCATGGCTAATTTTTCCGCCTTCTTGGGGCAATTTACCCAGTATTTCTGCTGTTCTAACGGCAACTCTGCGTTCAGAAAAAAAAAATCATCCTCTTACTAGTATCGTACATTACTGTGTTGTATTATACAACATCCACTATACTACCATGCTATACTATAACGTACTACACTATAAACCCTTGTACTATACCAGACATCACTATGAACTCCGATAGTATACTACACTACGCTACGAAGTACTTTACTATACTATGCTAGACTGCACCATTAACTACATATTATAACACACTATACTATGAACCACCATACTATACCTTCTCTACATTATGAACTACCATGCTATACCTCACTACACTATAATCGCTATAAACATATGTCATGTATCAGTAGTTGATGAATAGCTGTAACAAACACTTAAAGTTTGAGTTTCACCATTGATTATTAGTGAAAGGTGAAGTCAATCGTGACCAGATCAAAACTTCAATTTCAAAATAAAGTCGGAATTTGAAAAGTTGACAATACCATCACCATTTCTTTTATTTCCATTAATCTTTATACGCCAACAACTTTGTAACATCAATATGTTATTTTATGGTGACAAAAGCTCAAAACAGTGTCATATGAATTTATAGTTACTTAGCTACTGTAACATCAATAACATTGTCACATCAATATATTGTTACGTAGTGAATGTCAAAGCTGTGTCATACCAGTATGTCGTTATATAAATACTACAATACCAACAAAAGCGTCACTTCAATATATAGTTGCATAAAGACTGTAACTCCAACAGCATTTGCATATAAATATGTTGTTACATAATTGCTGTAACCCCAACAACAGTGTCGCATCAATATATTGTCACATTGAGGCTGAAACACCAACATTGTCACATTTGTAACACCAATAACTGCTTTATATTAATTTTTTGTCAGGTAACTTCTGTAGCGCCAACAAGTTTCACATCGATAGCAATTTATATTGCTTCAGTTTCTTCGTGTAAGAAAATACTTTTTCTAGGTTTTCACGTTTAAGAGAGAGTTCTTTTGCCTTAATGATAAGAATGTGGCGCCAACAACGAATCAATATGCTGCAGAATCTATTTCCAAATAAACACCAGTAAACTAACAGCTGCTTCCGATAGACTTTGACGTACTGAATGACGTAAAGAATTGAAATTTACTTTTTAGTTGAAGAAGAAAGAAAAACCAATTGCTTAACCTATATGGTTAACCACTCTCAAAGAAAATGATAAGTATGTTTCAGACATTACGAATTAATTCTACAGGAAATTTAACTTTCGACCTCAGTCGGAAGAGATTTGAACACTATTAGCAGGCAAAGTGACAGATATTTTCATGTTTCTGTCTTATGACATCTCATCAACGAAACATAATCTTCTTGAACCTGTTTTCGCTTGTGAACAGATTTTTACACATAGAAAAGAGTTCAAACCTAATTTAAATTCTGAATTTAAATCTTGACAGGTTGTCAACTGTGATTTTCTGATCCTGAGTCGATAAAATATTTTCATAATCCAACTTAAGAAGCAAATTCCAAATAATCAAGATTTTTTTTTTTTTTTTTTGTCTACAACATTCAATATACGACCACGCCTACGTGAATTACCTGAAGTTGTGTCATTGGCTTAGGTGAGTTTCCCTTAGCACAGGTCTTATAATTATGCAAATTATACTAGCAACAAGCAGGCTTCAAAAGGCATAATAATAAGGTCTGATAAGGCCGAAACACGCGGAACTGTCACTTTTATTTTTGGTTCCTATTTCTCATCCTTGAATTTGTTGGTTTTCGTTCAGAGACATTTCAGTCATAACCATCCCATCTTTATAACGATGTTGGCTTCCATAGAGCAATGACCCTGTAGGATACGATTTGAGAAAATGTCATTGCTATTATTTCTGGCGACCGTATGTTCACACAGAGCAGTCAAGGGCAACCTGCAGCCCACTGAACTTTCTGAATAGCACGCCTAACGAAATATTATCCCGAATTTTTTTAGTAGCGTGGCCTACCTGATGATGAGTCATGTCTCAGACAGCCCACTTCTCGAAAAGTGTTGTCCATACCTAACTTAGAGCGTGGCTCATAATGTCTTCGCAGATGATACCCAACGCTTATCAGAGACATCAGTAACTGGACAGGAGAACTAAAGTACCTAATCTTACAAGCATTCACAATAGAAATCAATAAACCACACAATTTTCGTCCTCATTGTACCGAGCGCTTCGTATTATCTTTCTAGCTATCGGACATAACTTAAAAAAAGCTCTAAAAGAAGCCAATATCTTTACTTTTGCTAGTGATAAATGACAAAACTATCTCAATGAAAACCTCACCCTACATGGATGAGATTACCTGCAAGGAACTTCAAATTTAATCTAAGAATTCTAATCACATATACAGATATATCTCTGAAATTATCAGCCAGAAAAGAAAAATGGAAATGGTCTTATCGTTATTTTTTGTTTTGACTTATTTAAATAAATGAGTTACAGAGTAACTTTTTTTCCCCCATTTCTTTCCCGCTCTCCTCCCAGGCAATCAAGGTTGACTCTGCCATTAATTCCATTCTGCTTATGCTAATTCCAAAGAGATAAGAATTAACTATGAGTTTATTGCAGTATTTATTTGGCAAAAATATAACACAATGGTTTCAACTTTCTCATTCATCGTCGCTAGAAATTCAGAAAATAATCATTTTGGCCTCTGTGGGTGTCTACAGGTGGCGCTTTTGTCGCCTAATTTTTAATATTAGATATTATTGTTTTATAGATATTTTCTCATTTTCTGTACACACGCATGTGCACACAGACTGAGTTCACAAAAATCCCTATATAGGTCTCTTATCAATCCTCTACATACAGGAACTCGTAGACTTCAGTCTGTTGAGAAATCCCAGAATAACAGGTTAGAAATCGTCCATGAACTCATTACTGACCCATTCTCATTCCAAATTGTAAGAAATTTTGATTAAGCATCCCTGGGTATTTTCACTGTCATTCTTGTGTGTGTGTGTGTGTGTGTGTGTGTGTGTGTGTGTGTGTGTGTGATACATACGATCACGTGATCGTGGTTTCGATTCCCGGACCGGCTGAGCAAAACACTCCATTTCACGATGCTCCAGTCCATTCAGTTTCTAAATAGAGGATAATCTTGTGACAGATTGGCGAACAAGTGTGAGATGGTGACTCAGGAAATTCACCCGAATGGAAATCTCGCGAGCCACGTTTTCTATTCAGCAACCGAAAGGAGGAATAGTACAGCCCGCGTTGTATATCTCAACTGGTTGGAATTGGTGGTTCAACCACGTCGAAGGTGAACGAATGAATATCCCTTTAACGTTGACTGTCGAGAAAAAGATTACTCAATTTCATAGTAGAGATTAATTAATTTGGTGTTGTTGTTGTTGACACTCCATCGCTTACAACGTCGAGGGTTACAGTTGATCGAATCAACGGAATAGCCTGCTCGTGAAATTAACTTCACAGACACGTGTACCCCTAACGTTCTCGGAGATATTCAGCGTGACACAGTGTGACAAGGCTGACCCTTTAAATTACAGGCACAACAGAAACAGGAAGTAAGAGTGGAAGAAAGTTGTGGTGGAAGAGTACAGCAGGGTTCGCCACTATCCCCTGCCGGAACCTCGTGGAGCTTTAGGTGTTTTCGCTCAATAAACACTCACAACGCCCGGTTTGGGAATCGAAACCACGATACTATGACCTCGAGTTCACTGCCCTAACCAGTGGGCCATTGCGCCTCCACACATACATACATACATAGATGCATACATACATACATAGATGCATACATACATGTAGATATACAGATATAGACATACATATATATATTTCATATTCTGGTATATAATAATTTTTGTCACTCTCATTTATCATGATCATAACTTAACTATTCTTAAAGTAAGATACGTAGTGAAATTAATTTGTGCTATTACCAATTATGTAACACGAGCGAATACAAAGATTAGTTTTCAGTCATGTGGCAGTGTCAGAATATTAAGTCTGTGCATAATAGATACTACAGCTCTATTTTCTGAAAAGAACATCGACTGAATGGGTTATCGAGAGCAATTTTCATACCTGACTGATTTCTATAATATAAGGATACCATTAGTAAATAGTATATTAAATATAACCGGAGCATCCGATTACCTTCTTAATATTATTAACCATGTACCGATTAATTCTAGGTCAAAAATATGTATTCAGCTCAATCTTTAATTATTACTTCATACAATTTCCACTTATGCGGGAAGAAGCCTGAACTAGTTCTTTCAGTGTACGTGAAAATGGCAAATATACTAAGACGAAACAAAAGTGCTTACGCAGTATAACTAGCTTCCCTAGACTGGTGATATCTATATAACATAACTACATCTCGACACTTTCCATTAATTAAAATTAAAATAAATTTCAGGTTGTGTGCTTATAATACAAAGGATATCTATATACTTATACATAAACACACACACACACACACACACACACA
>JAOPJW010000001.1:18850488-18862009 GCA_027122535.1 Octopus maya | reverse complement strand
GCAGGGCGAGAGGGAGAGATGGGTGAGAAGAAAGATAGATAGGTAGGTAAAAATATATATATATATATATATGTAATGATTTCACTTAGAGATAGCAATACTAAAACTCAGTTTTTAGAATTCAATAGCCATATGGCTTTGAGTAAATCCTTAGGTGAGTACAGAGTTCTTCACAGCGTAATAACAATTAATGAATTATAAGAGATGCATTAATTAATTGTTTACACAATTCCTGTTCCCTTGTCATCCATTCACATACATCATACATACATACATACGTATGTATGTAAATATGTATATACAGTCAAACCTATATCAATACGAATTCACCTAAATGCAAATTATTAAAAAAAAAACTGCATCGTTTTCATTTTATATGAGACTGAATTCGATTGTGATACGAATGCATTTCATGCACGAAAATTAAAAGTAGGCAATTATCTTGCTCCAGTGACTACATATTAAGTCTGCTTTGGGTGTTGTCATGTGCTACAGTTTCTTGTACTGTTGTTTTATATAAACGGAATTATATAAATTGGGGGTAAAATGGAAACTATATATACCGCAAGAGAGCTTCTACTACAGAAAAATTTATTACATTGGAGCAGAAATTTGCTGCAATAAAACGCCATATATACATGACGATACAATTCATAAATTGGCTGAGATCTTGGCATTCCTGAACTGACTGTCCGAAATATAATAAAACATGTAGTGAAGTAAAAGGAAAAAGTAAATCAGCATGAGGCATTTGTAGGTTGTAAGCATCGAGAAGAAATAGAAGTATTGTCCTGATAAAAACGGAATGTATTCTTGCCCTATAGAATGAGGACTATAATTAAAAACAGATGCCTGTTTCTCTTTCTATTACAAGTTTGGAGGATCTTTACAACTGTGAAAAAAAATATTTATTAACCTAACTCTGAAAAGACATTTAATTCAAGCGATGATTGGTTCGAACGATTGCATAATATAAACACTTGCGGTGAGTCAACCATTACTGACCAAGAAATTGCACCAAAGTACCCTACATGTTTAATAGAAAATATTCAAAGTGGGGTATTAAAGGCAGTGAAATTGGATAATTTTGGAAAAGAGTGACTACAAAATATAAAAAAAGAAAAATGAATTACCTAAAAATGAAAAATCTCAACCGGGATATAAAGTTTGTAGGGATCGTTTAACTCTTTTATTTGCAGAAAATGCAGATGGGCTTTTGAGTTATAACCGCTGGTGTGTGTCTTTCGCTTACTCTCTCTTCACTGAAAAAAAAAATGCAATTCAGGTATTCTGGTGAGCCAATAAAGCATATATGACCAAATCTCTTTTTTGAAGAACAATTTTCTCTATATTTTTTGTTCAGCCCTCGAAGACATTGTAAGTTAAGTGCAAACATTACTGAATATAAATATTGCCTAACCCAAGCCATCCGACTACACACGATCATTTGTGGGAAATGTAAAATTATATTTTTATTGCCATATACGACATCATTATTACAATCACTGGACCAAGGCACACTCATGACATTTAAGGCCTACTGCACATGGAAAACGTTTGCACAAGCAATTACCAAAACAGCAGCTGGCAGTGCGATTTCGTTCGCTAATTCTGTAAGAACAACAATAACAAATATATGCCACTGACAATTATTGCTCATGCTTGGGTGGAAGTAACTTTGAGCCACAACCGAGCAGTCTAGAAATTCTTATTACTACAATGCGCGCATATATTTTCGAAGAATTTGTTTCTCGAGTGCAAGATGTTGTTGAAGAAATAACATACACTGAGAAACAGGTTGGTTCTAATTGACTCAACAAATGTTTATGAATTGTTTGACTCTTATATGGAAGAATAATCTGATAATAATAATATTACTGGGAAACATGGTTATTGTTGTCTAACAGACAACTTTCCTTGTTGATTTCAAAAATGAAATCCATTTTGCTCTATCCCGTCAGGAATTTTCACAAACTCAAATGCTAATTTTTCAACGTTTCTGGTATTGTTACCATTTCTAATGATAGATTTGGCTTCATGAAATGCAGATCCATGTAAGGAGCTTGACATAACTTTGAAAACATAGTTTTTCAATATCCTTTAAAATAAATGCAACTACAGAAGTGAAAGCAAAAGTCATGATTTAAGTATCTTCAGTAAATAAAAAGTATCCAACTCGAGCAACTCTCACTATTTTCAATCTAATCAGTTTTAAATGTCATGATGATGGTAGAAATGTCCTTTATGCAATTAGATGTTAGTAAATATTACATTTTTATAATCCTTGACATCATACATATCTCATATTTGTAGAATTTGTCGGCACATTTGCCTATGATGTGCTTGATTTAGTGTAACTATCATTGTAAAACCAGATGAGACATGTTTTGTTGAACCTTTAACTATTTCTTATAAAAATTGGTATTTTGAATGCGCCCTTAATGTTTTAATTATGAGGCCACATGGGTCATGATCATATTTTGGGAAGCATGGTCAAAGAATTGTAGAAAGCACTTCATGGTGTCTATGCTCTTTATGGCAGTTTGCTATTGCAAATCTGCATTCGCTTACTTTATAACGGTTGACAATTCTGAAAATACTTTTCTCATGTGACAACTGGCTTGAATATATGTTTTGTATTTCAGAAATACGACCAATTGTGAGAGAAGAAAATCCAAAAACAGGTCCGACATCTGTTATATTTGTGGATGTTACACTTTACCTAGGTAGCGAAACAAAATAACATATTTTGTGAAGAAAGCTTACCTTACTTTTGCATGAAACTGGGAGATCAAGAAAAGGCCTGGGCACCCTATATAGTGTGTAAAACGTGTTCAAACACTGAAACAGTGACTGTTTCACCTACTTAAGCAGAAACTTTCCAGCTTTGTCTTGTAAGAAAATTAGGTTTGATATGTTTGATGGGCCACAAATTAGATGGATGTTGCAGGATGGCCCTTTTTTGGATATCATCAAATTATGAAAAATTTGCACAAATCCTGTCAACCAGTTTTCGAGCACTGGGATGTAACATGAGTGCAAAAGTGCATTTTCTTCTTAGTCATCCGGACTACTAATCTGAAAATGATAGTGCAATAAATAATGAGCACAGAGAAAGATTCTACAAAGACATCGAGTCCATAAAGATTAGGTATCAAGGCAGGTGGAACAACAATATGATGGCTTACTACTGCTGGTCTCTACAAAGAGACTGTCATGACGCAAGTTATTCACGCAAAGGAGCAAAGAGAAAGTTAATTTTTTGAGCAGCTGAAACTCCGGTTTGATAGATACGTCTACTCTAAGATGTGTAATTAAACATTTCTGTAATATATTTGTAAAACAATAAAAGGTAGTATTTGGTTTGTGTTAGTTTCTAATTTGATTATTGCATTTAATGTCAAATTTGATAACTTTCAGTAAAAAATTGAATTCCTGTTTAAAAAAATCTTGACGTGATAGAAAATTTCTGAGGGCATTTCTGAACCCAGTACCATCAAATTAGGTAGGACAAATTGTAAAAAGCAAGACGACTCCTTTTTATTATTTTATTTGTTTCAGTCATTTGACTGCGGCCATTCTGGAGCACCGCTTTTAGTCGAGTAAATCGACTCCAGGACTTATTCTTTGTAAGCCTAGTACTTATTATATCGGTCTGTCTTGCCGAACTGCTAGGAGACGGGGACGTAAACCCACCATCATCGGTTGTCAAGCGATGTTGGGGAGACAAACACAGACACACAAACATATACATACATACACACGCACAAACACACACACACACACACACACATATATATACATGATGGACTTCTTTCAGTGTCCGTCTACCAAATCCACTCACAAGGCTTTGGTCGGCCGGAGTCTATAAAAGACACTTGCCATAGGTGCCACGTAGTGGGACTGAACCCGGAACCATGTGGTTGGTAAGCAAGCTACTTACCACACAGCTACTCCTGAAAATATTCCGCGGTGTTTTCAATAAAATAAAAAAAAAGCAGCTGACCAGCCCTGTTACTTACGGACAAACAATATAACTGTGCTTATTGAGAGAGTAATCTATAGAAAAAAACTTGATATGATCAAAGAAAACTGACTCTAGATTCGAAATCAGAATGCCAATTTTAGTCTAAACCAAATGAAAAAGCAAACTCAATAGAAATTATGTTCAAAGTTGTTCCTTTGTGTAACCTTCGAAGACGCAGATAAAAATGAGGAAATTTCTAATAAACAGATAAAGGAGTTCTCCATCAACGAATACGGAAATGTATTTAGAAATGGGAAAACCCTGAACAAAATTATCATAAATGCCGGTTACAACAACGTATGACACTTTCTTGTTAATAACTTGCAAAATGAAAATGAATTTTAATTTTATTGTCGATTTAGAGCTTTTACCACAATTGTTATATTGTGGTAATTTACAGCTTTTAATGCAATTATTATATAATGACTCTTCTCAGGTAAATATCTATTAGTATTGTGCACCAACATAAATGTTTTCAGACCACTAACAAAAGACAATGTCATTTGCATGACTGACAGGCGCTTGTTCCTTCAGCTGGCAATGATTCATTACAAGATTGCTTCACTTGTTATAACATTGACTGGCTTCTAAGATCAGCATTAAAAAAAGACAAACTCTATAATATATTAAACATATAAAGGAATTAATAATATCTATAGTAACTGCTTACTTTGCGTCTAATTTCAGCATTTTGCATGTTTAATGTAATTCCCTTCAAAACGCTTGGACGCCTTTAGTATATTTTTCTCCATAAATTTTTCCCCCTCTTTTCCAACTTTCAACATAAATATTATGATATTTTTCTGATCATATTTAAGACAGTCTTTACGTTTTAATTACGACTCGTAACGGAGTATTTTCTGAAGACTTAGTTCTCGAGAGAAATGTAAAGACTTTGGAATTCTTTCTTCTGCCATATAGATCACATGACGTGCCTACTTCAATCTGATACACTGTAAGAGAGCTTTCATGCACACAATATACCCTAACTCCAAAAACTTAGCGTCATTCACTAATCTGTCTAAATGATCCAACTATCTAATACGTTCTGAATATTTTGTACATGCTTCATGAACATTCAACAAAATAGAAAAAAAAATGCGTTTCAGGACAGACAACTAACACTACATGGACAAAACTAAAATCGAAACAACTCGGAATAGATTAAAAAGCAAATGTTTGTCATCAGACAAAATTGATATCACTCCCTACTGACGTTCTATAAATAAAAGATAAACGAACTCGTTTCAAGCCACCGAACTATTCTCAAATATCTCCTGATAAACTTAAAGCAGATCTCCCTAGAATGATGACTAACAATTTGACGATAGAGGAGTGCAATTTAACTAAATCTGTCGGATACGTACTGTGATATACTTAACATTAGTTGCATAGACATTTTATGACAAATGCTTCCATATCATTTGTTTTTCTTAAATATTTATAAGATGTAAGACGTATCAGTAATTAAAAAATCAGATATCCTTTCGGTAAATCACTTTTCCTATCTTTGAATATAATCTATTTTTGGTGAATACTGTAATATCTCTCCCCAGAAAACTTCTTGTTAGTGACCCATATTAATATGACAACAGATAGGGCAGATCATTTTGTTTTGACCTACAGTGCACTGCTATCTGATATAATTAGCCATTATCATACACTGTAGGGCCTATCCTGAGAAGTTTTATTGTTCTATATATCATGGATAAAAAGAAAAGAAAAACCATTGCAAAAAAAACAAAAACAAAAAACAAAAAACAAAAACAAAGCAAACAAAAAACAAGGAAGGGACAGACAATATATCGACAACAAAAAACTTTAAGCAATAATAATAAAGCAAAACGAAAAATTACGAACAGGCGTTGTAACGCTATTGCAGAATGTAAATAAAGTTAATGGGTTTTGCAATTGAACAAGAATTCGAATAACCCATTTAATGATATCATGAATGAAGGCGACATTGTTATATTGTGGAAAACATGTCATTGTGCTAAGCATTACACTGAGACCTTCTGACACCAATCGGCTATTCACTCTTTCCCGATTACAGATTCCAGTTCAAGTGGTTTTCACAATAACAGTCAATAAATCTCATTGTCAGTCATTGAGCAAACTGTTCTGTTTGTGCATGGACAATTGTATCAAACTCTGTCTAGAGCTATTGTGGTTGCTGCAGGTATAGTGACAATATCGAAAAAACCACTAACATCGTATACACGGAAGTTTCGAGTATTAAAGCCTTCTTCTTATCTTTTAAATCATCTGGATATTCAGTCACATTTAAATATACGTACTTATATTTTAGTATTTATTCCCTTTTATTTTCAATCATCATTTGTCATCATCACCAACAACAACGAAAATGCTGCCGAGCAGAGCTATATTGGGTGCCTTTCTGAGATTTGAAATCGAATCTACCCGCTTGTTGCTTATCAAAACAAGCGGGAAATCCTCTCCACACCAGATGATCGATGAGGAAACACTTGACCGCCACGAACCTGTGCTAGTCAAGTGTTTCCCATTAATCATCTGGTGTGGAAAAGATTTTCCGCTTGTTTTGACAAACAAGCAGATAGATTTGGTTTCAAATCTAAGGCAGGGCGAAGCTAGGTCTCTATACCTTCATTTGTATTTTATGTCTGTGGGATGAATGGAATTACAAGTAATATATAACATTTCTATTTGCAACATCATGCTGAGTTAATTATAATCAATGGGAAATGCAGTAGCCTCAATTTCAGGCTGGTCATTTGAAATCCCATTTTAAAAATCAGAAAGCCATACAAACATTAGCCATGTATTAGACATATCAATTTGCTTTGTACAAAAAACAAACGTGTATGTTGGTATTCGTTTACAGACACTGATACATATACGTACGCAGTGTGACAACGTCTGTGTAGTTATTTTTATACCTAGATGTGATATTATATACATATATGTATACATACATACACATACATACATATATACACATGCACAAACATACATATGTACATAAATTCCTATATGTATCACTTCCGATTATGATTATTCCAGTTACTTGAATAATGGAGTTATTTATATTATATAAATGCTATACGTGATGGAGTATTATACAGACATTTGTACGTTTAAACCAATCATCAGACAGAGCCAACTTGACACTATGTTTGACAAGGCTAGTCCTCTGGCTTGCGCCAGAATTCCATCCACCGAGCTACTACATAGTTTCCGTCTTCTAAGTTCCACTCACAAGGCTTGGTTAAACTTGTGGCTGTTATTGAAAAACAATGGTTCAAGGCGCTGGATAAAAGTTAAAAAAGAAAACAAGAGTAACTGATTGAACGTGCTGTTCGAAATGATTGCGATAAGTGGCTGTCAAGTCTGATCAATGAGCAGTTGTCAGTCTTTGACAATAAAGTAGAAACCGGTAACTCTTCCCACAACTGCCAGATAGTGATGGTCGACATTGGTGAAAGCTGTAGATTAGAAGTTCTCACCGTGGGCAGTACTATCCCCAAGGGGGCGTTGGGCATGTAGAAGGGAGCGTTAAGCTTTAGGATAGCGTCATTAACATATTAAATTTTACCTAAAGTAATAATTATATTATACAAGATAAAACTAGTTATGGTTATTAAAATTAAATAGATCTTATCACATACAGCGAACTAATTAACTTGCGATGTATAAAGTAAATTTACAGCGTTTGTCTTAATTAAATTTTTATCATTTCACTGTTAAAAGCTTATACAATTTTACTCCATTTTTAGAGTAAAATTTATAAATTATCATCCATGTTATGTTAGTTTAGTCGTGATACTTCGCTCTCCACTTGGGTGGGTGCTAGGCATAACGACTACTTAAAAAGGAGGCGCTACAAAAAGTTGGTTAAGAACTATTGCTTTAGATTTATCCATACTGATCTAAACTCCGCTAAAGTCATTACAAGCTTATTCTGTAATATTTCATATAATTTGGTGATTGCCCTGGATAGGTCTGTTGAGAATTAGATAACCTAGTATGGTACTAAGGATCAACTGGCAATCACTGTGAGAAAAATAATATATAAATAAAAAAGAAAAGCCGTTAGAAAACCGATTATAGCAGTGACTCCATCTAAGAAAATCTGAAGAAGGAATTTTATTCCGAAATATCATATCAGACTATAGATGACTAAATTACAACAGGTTGTATCATTCAAAACTTTTTATTCTTTACAAACAATACACAATGCTTCAAGCGAACTACAATACTCTACTGTGAAAAAAAAAAACCTTAATTTTACATTCAAACTCGAAGGCTATCAACAATGTTTGCTTTGCTCGAGTCCTTCCTCAACACATTACTACTCCCCAGATACCACAGCTGGGAATGTACCCAGTTTGCTGCTAGTAGCGATGAACGTTGGCCGAAACGGTGAACGGGACTAACTTTACCAAATACGTAAGTATATTGTCTGACACATAACTGAGTTGTTGAGACGCTCGTTTGATAATTAGGTAGATTCATGCTCAATCCATATGCACGACTCCTTGAGCAAGTGTTTTCTACCATACTGTGAATTTATTAAAATCTTGAAGAATACAATTTTGTAGACAGAAATGACACTGAAGATCATTCGAAGGACAGTTCCTGTTCCTAGGTAGTTAAATTAATCCTTTGCTCAGTTTAAGACCATCATCTTATTGTTGAGTACTTTTAGCAGATTCCTCTATGTTATAATTATTCAGATTAGGTCACCGCTCTAAGGGTAACTTCTTTTTTTCCACCAGACAGGGAGGCTGTAAAAAGGGGCTATAGATGTCGGTCCTTCTTCTCTGATGAAGTCACATCAAAAAAGTTAGTTTCATTCTACATGTTAATATTTTCATCAATGATATATCATTCACTAAAAATTCATCTCTGACACAGGACTTTTAAAATTAAAATGATAGTTAAGCGTTTTAGTGATGACGGATAACGGTTTAAGCATTTAGGGTTGCAGGTTGAAGTTGAGTGTTTTCAATCAGCCAAATTCTTGTCTTATGTGAATTGAAAGTCAATTGAAAAAGCTTTTGCAGTATATTCCTTTCTTGAAATAAGACATGAAGGTCTGATCTTCAGGGGTATTCCAATGAGATAAACAATGCAATAGAGACTGAATTTCGTATATATAAATATAAAAACTTATCTGCGAGGATTAAATTTTAAGCTCAAATCTTTGAAACAGTATTTCTATTGTTGAAATGCACCGAGCTCACAGAATGATAACGCTAAAAATATATATTGATTTCTAACGTTGGTACAAGTACACACATTTTGGCCCCAAAATGTTATTAATTAAAGCAACCTCCCCTACAAGACATGATTTGCATTAAATTCATCGACACCGAGAAAATGAAATGTAAAATTGACTTCATGGGTATTTGAGCATAGTTCTTATGAATGTATATAAATATCGCCCAGCACTCGAACCAATGATTTTTCCCCTACCTTATAAAGTTGAGATTATATTAGCTCTATAAACATGGAAAATATAATTACTACTGCGAAAACACATTCCCATATTAACAGGGTTTTCATTCCTCAGAAGTAAATAAAACACTCGTATGGTATTCCTGAGTAATTTCTTAATTATTTTATGCCTCAGGCAATATATCTGAAAATAGGATCCATGGATTTGGTACGGCTCTCTATTGTAAACCGAGATCTCAATCTATAATTAATGCTGCTTTGTTAGTTTTCAGTACTGAGTTGAACTCCCGCTATAGATCTGGAAAGAGTGGAATGGGTTACAGAAAACGTCTTGGGAATATTTCCTCTCAAGAGATGCTAAAATTAGTGAGATATTCAAAGGTTTCAATCTTTCAGTGACACCTTCAACTGCAACAGCGATAATAAGAACAACAGCAACAACAATAACAACGACCGACACCTGTTGCTACATTCTCTGTTAGTTATTTGCAATGAGCAACGTTGTCCAATGGTGTTAGAAAGACCAACACTGCAGAATTCATCATGAAATATTGATTGCGTTGTTACCCTTCCTTTACTTGATATATTTTTATAAGCCTTTTAACTTCGCTATTCCTTCAGAATAATTATCTTCTTCCATGGGTTTTATGTCTGTATCTCTTTACAAATTCCCTTGTTGTGACACATAGCGTCCATGTGCTTTCTTTCAACTAACACTTATCAGGCAATCTTACAGAAACGGTGTCGCCATGTTTGCTAAGCTGATATCAAGGGAAAAAGTCAATATTTATACAGATCTAATTAGTTCCGCACTGCTCTTTCATACTTTACACCAGTGATATATCATTAATTACCTGTTATCCTAGAGATTAATGTATATTTCTCGTTCTATCTTTCTTTCTCTCTTCCACTCTCTTTCCCTCTTTCTTTTGTCATATTTTTCTTCAGTGTATGATTCTTAAAGATGGTGGTTTAAAGACGGAAGCTGTGAATTAGTAAACTTCCTGTTCTAAATCGGATTGTATTTTCGTTGTTACAGATAAGTTCGTTATTGATGAAATAAACAGATAAAAAAAAATGGATGTCTTCAACAGTTAGTTACAATTATCAATAGCTTTGAAAGAGAATCGCTAAAGAAAGCTGGACACTTGCCGAGTGGATACGGGCAGTTTTATTTAAAATCAAACCGATTTCGCAAAGTTCAAGTTTCATAAAATGAATCGGAGATAAGTTGACCAGGAGTCGTTGACAACGTCTGACGTTGACACAAATTTTGCTCCCCTTTAGTTATTTTAATGAGTTCATTCGGATTTGTAACTGATATTTTACCTAAGATACGAACTATTGAACTTGAGAAGTGGAATAGTGAATTTAAGTGAATAGATGGCTTAAACGGCAAAACATCACGCCACGAGGCGAAGATTCGTGAGTCTGTATCCTATTGCTGGATCGGAACAAAACATATTGCTATGAATAGTGAAGTAACTTACGAGGTGGTATCAAAAAGTTCCTGGCCTAGTTCTGTAGCGCGCCAACAGATGGCAACATACGGTTATATGCGCATTGAGAACTAGTAGTGATCTTCATGAGACAGTGTGCTGAGTGACAACGCTGTGTTTTACTTCTCAAATTGTATGCTGTAGTCTGCGATTTTGTCATGGACAGGAAGTTGGAACAAAGACAAATATTTCGTTAAGAAACATTTATGTTTCAATCCTGCGCTGAATTCAATCCTTTTTCAGTTCATAAATTAATTTGATACTCAGGAAAAATATAGTATTAGTAGTATTAGGTTGACGCTAGGAAAACTGAAAGAAGCCTTTAACGTTTCAACTATGTGGTCTTCTACAGAAAGAATAGATGAGGAGAGAGAAAATTAAAGAGAAAATACCAGACGTGTTTCAGTCGGAGGGTCACTAGGCCAACAATTTCGGGCGGGGGTGTAAGTCGATTACACCGACACAAGCGCCCAACTGGTACATATTTTATCGATCGCAAAAGGATGAAAGACAAAGTAAACCTCGGCGGAATTTTAACTGAGAACATTAAAGACAG
>JAOPJW010000001.1:18746473-18759041 GCA_027122535.1 Octopus maya | reverse complement strand
AAGTAAAATCGATATCGGTGAAATTTGAACTCAGAACTTGAAGATGGACGAAATGGCGCCTAGATTTTGCCCTGCGTCTTAATGATTTTGTCAGCTCGTCACCCATGTGTACAGAAATATTATGAAAACAAATATTTTTACAGTTTAACATATATTTCACATATGATTACATTACTGGGGGGTTAGTATATATTTCTTATACTTAAAAGTTTCTTAAAATCTGTGTTTTGCTTTGTTTCAAAATCAAGTTAATGTTTAGGTTACAATTGAGTTTTCAGAATATAAAGGATCATATTCATGTGTGAACATGACAATAGCTCTGCTGAAGTACGACTATGATGTTACACACCCACCGCTGGAGAAATGTTGAAGGAGAAGGAGAGATAATGATGATAACTATAGTGGTTCAAAAGAAACAGAATCATTTTTATGAACGGCTAGAATTAAAGCTTTATTGAAAATTTTCCATATGAAGAATATTTCAGTGAAATATTGGAAATGAAAACATATAATATGAAATCCCAAATGAAGCCAAGTTATTAAAGAACAAACCAGATTTATGTATCTGTATTAGGAATCCTTTAAACCTATAAATATCTTGATGAATCTACTTGTGAGTCTGAATTTAATAAGTTTGCTCAAGGTAACCAATTGAAAGGGAATTGATACAGATGAAACTCATTGAGAATAGAAATCACACATCCTGCAGATTCAAGAGTTACAGTTGGGAGATGTGTTACATAGTACTTGTGTGAATTTCATACAACAAAAAAATTATACTGGGTTTTAGAAGAACTAGCATTTCTCATGAAGAAAAGCCAAGAGTTTCTGATATTTATCACTTGGTTGAAAATCAAGAAATTTTCTTGGTGGAAATTCTGTGGTTATGACCATGCAATATGTTTATGGGAAATGTGCAGTATTTGAGATTAAATGCAAATTATGGAAGAGAAAGAATAATTTTTCAGCAATTTGTAAATTTATATATAAAAATAGGGTAGAACATGTTAAAACAATTGTGGATAAATACTCTAAAATGGCAGCGAATGTATTTACATAACAAGGCAAAAAAGTATCTTACTTTAAGTTAAACAGAACAATATCAATTTAAATATGCAAATCAGTACTAGTAGTATAATTCCAAGAAACTTCTGGATACATACTGGTCAACCCAAACTGCGTAAATCTGGTATTAACTCAGCTGTTAGATCAAGGTCATCAGCATAGAGAAGCTCCCATGAGCATCTTGTCTTCATGAGCATCTTGTCTCCTATGAGCAGCTTGTCTTCAATTCCTCTGTTATTGCCTGGAGGACTATGATGAGTAAGAAGGGGGCTGAGGACTGATCCTTGGTGAACCCCTATTTCTACCTGGAATTCTTCACTATACTCGATGCAAGATGTTAACTTCCTCTGTTCTTAATTATTTAGCTATCAACAGAGAGGAAGAAAGTAAGAGAGAGAGAGAGAGAGGAGAGAAAAAGAGAAAAAGGGAAAAGAAAGAAAGAGGTCTTAGAAATTCTGCGGATTATAAGAGGTTTCAAGGACGCTGATATAGGCCATTCAGCTCATAGTATTTGATTTTGTTACTGACATATTAAAGGAGATACTATACCTTACATTAACACACTCTCATGGTCACATTTTGGATCACAACCGAAAAGCATTTGTTTAAACGGTGATGATGAATTCATTTATTGCATAGAAAGTGACATGTTGCATCTAAATTGACTAGTATCTAAAATACTGTGCAATCTGATACTGTATGAAATTCTTTCAATAATAAAAGGTTAAAAAAGATTGTCTAGAATAACCGATCCAATGCTAAAAGATCCTACAAGCATCGATTAGGTTTGGTAAACAGTATCCTTGCAATTGTGATCCTATTGTTCCACCAGAAATATTTAGAGAACAAATTATGAAAAGTGCTTATCATATTTGATATCCATTGCAGCATAGCAGCACATGGTAGTAATGCCATAATGGAATCACTTGAAGCTTGTAACCTGGCTATTCACATGATGTCAAATATAACATACACAGGTGTCCTGAATGAGTATAGATAAAGAATTTTCAAAAGATTAGGTTTCATTCCTGACTCAAGGAGTTAGGTCCATAGATTTATGTATATAAGGATTGTATCCATGTTAATCATATCAGATTGGTGCTTTTCCCAATATATTCTTGTACAGGGTGGTCAGAGGGTATTCAGATTCTTAGCTCAGCCATAATTCAAGAGTTATGAATAGTTGTTTCATAGAAAGTTATATGCAGGGTTTTATTTTTGGACAACATACTCGAATTCTATGACAATAGTCTCAGCTCTTGGCTACAGAAATTGTCTGAATTTTATACTAAACACTGCTGTATCACTTGCAATCTGATGGAATTGCTGAGCAGATTGTTCAAACGATTAAAATAGAATTAATAGTGTTTATTTCCTATAAAGAAAATTTTGAGTCCCATTTACCAAGACTCTTACTCAATTACGGCATAATTCCTCATATGGACAGGTTTAAAATGTCTTCTACTTTATTGAAATATAAGATTTAGGAACTCTTGACTGTGTCCTATTCCACAGATCAGCAGATGTAATATAAAAAGAACAATGATTTAACCACAGAAGTGACATATTTTGTAATGAGAACTGGAAGCAACAATGCTTTTTATTGCAAAGATAGGATTAGTATTTTTGCTCTTGAAGACCAAGATCAATTCCAAAACATGAACCACATGAAACATTCAAAGGCTAACACTAGTGATGATAGTGGTACTTCTGCTATGAGAAGCACCAGTGATAGTGTCATAAAATAACAAATGGAACAACAGGATCAAATTTGCAGTGGGGTATTCCTTAGGAAGAGTACTTGGCAATCTGGAATACAAAGCACTTACATTTCAGGGTAATGGAGATATGTCAGTGATAATATAAAGTTCTAAACAACTAAGAATATTGTAGATACAGTGTACTGTGAATATAGTATATAGTAAATACTGTCCATTATAAATATGTCATTGATATGTTAATATTGTTTTATGCTTATTGTATGGTTGCATGTGTTAGGTGTATTTAAGGTAGCAATTAGTTCAATAAGCTGTTTGACCTTTGTGTTGATATAAATATCGGAATGTAAAGGATGAGATGTGAACACAACAATATTTTGTTAAACACTAAATGACATGGCAGCAGAATCTCTAGACAGTCATTTTGAATAACTTCAAATAAATTTCAGTTTTTTACATGGGTTTGTAGAATCCTATCAGGTTCATAAGTACCAGAATTGTCTCTGATTTTATAACCAATATGGATAAAATTCTGAAACTCTAAATTGTAATGAAGAATAATAATAGACTAAAATGACTGAAATAATGCTGGACTATTAGGGTTAGATCTTGCTTCAGCTAGTGTATTAGAATCCTAGATATAAAATATACAGTCTGTCTAGACAACTAGTTTGTATTTTGTTTCATGGTTAAATGGTGGTTGCCAATATCAAGTGTATCCAGTTGCCTCAATACTAGTCAAATTTTCAGAAACCATTCCACTCAGGGAAAATAGATGTAAAACTGTAAAAGAAAAAAGAAGCAATGCATTACAGACTTGAGTGGTCACTTTTGTCTGAAACTCCTCACTTCATATTTAATAATCCTGTCTTGACTGTTCATATTTTCCATAAATAAATATGATATGAACTAGCTTTCTGTCCTAATTTACATATTGCCTACTCTACTATATCGTAAGAAACTCCATTAAATTCTTTCTATGGATTGATAAATCAAAAAGCTGCTACTAAATCCTAGCCATAAAAAGACACTATAATCAGTATAATACATGATTCCTAGAAGCACAGCTTTAACCAAAAATAGAATTTTACTTATTCTGAAGAAGTTACTTATGTGGTATTAACAGATAGCAATTGCTTTTAGCCATCTTTGTGAAGAAAATATCAAGATTTAATTCTGGGAACTCTGTTGGAAGTCAGAGACAGCTATGTGAAAATGTAGCTTTATTTTATTACTTTCAGAATATATTGTGCTTTTCTGTCTGATAAAGAAAGATTGAGAGATTTTATTAAAACTTGGCCAAAGTTTAAGCTGATGTTGGGGAGAAACCAAAAAAGGGAACTAAAACTATTTAAGAAAAGCACCAGAAATAAAATAAAATTTATACAAAGAAGGAAAAATATTACTTAAAATTGAGATTCTGTCATGACTTGGTGAAACATATATTTTTTCAAAATTCATCAGAAGGGTTGTGTGCTTCCAAATATATGAAGGAATGCAAAGATTTTTAGCAAAAAATACCAACTTTGATGTTATGTTATAATTATCAGGTGTTAATATGCCCATGTTTATAATGTAGTGAATAACTTCAATTATTTGTTTTATGTCAATTTGTGTGAAGTGGAACTAAAATTTCCATAAAAATATTTTATTGCATTAATGACACTAACATTGCCATGACATTAAAACTCACAGGACAGTTGAAGAGTAATTTCCTTAAAAGGATGCCTTCAGTATTAGCACCACAGACAAGAGATAAGAGCTGCTTCTGTAAAATGACTCAAACATTATAGTAATCTTCACACACTGGCATTATCGTCATCAAACAGGAACATATCAAACTGAGTGTCAGAAGCCATCATTAAATGGATGAAAGAAATGAAAAGAGCTTTGTTGGCTATGAAATTTGTTGAATTTGAAAGTTAGGAAATATTCCAGCATATAGAACATAAAATAAATCCAACATGTATGTTCTGAAGTATCATTAAGTTTTACCTCTTGTTTGGATTATTTTAAAGCTATATTTTAATTTTATTGGATTTGGTTTTGAAAAGAAGTAAAATAATCACATTTTCAGACCAACAAATCTAAACTATGTAAGAATTCTTATTCAAACTTTTGTTTTTGAAGAACCTAACAGGATTAAAACTGAAGTAAAAAAAGGAGAGGGAGGAATGAAATTGCTGTGTATTTTTCTGAGAACTCAATTTACTGCATACAACTTATCAAAAATAATTTACAGTGGCAGATATTGAGAATAAAGTTAATGATTTAAGGAAATTAAATATATACTGCAGATCTAATATATGTATTTGTTATGGGATTAAAACAATGTACTGACACTGAATAAAAGCAAAGAAAAGAGAAGGCATGAGGGAATGAAATTTGCAGTGGACCACTGAAACTGAAAAAGACATAGGGAAGAATCCAGTCTTTTATTTTACTTTAATCTCCTCTACATTTCATAAACAGATTATTAAGAAATGGGAATTTGCATACTACATCAATAAAAGCAAATATCCCAATCTGCCTAATCTGGAAATAATTCAATTATCTTGAAGCACCGTACATCTATACCACTAATCTCACTATTCAGTATATCTAAGGAACAGTTACCAATTCCTCACTAAACCTGTTAGACATAGCATCCAAATGTACAACATGATTTTCCATTTTGTCATAAAATGCAAGTTGCTGGCATGATTATGTGGTAAGAAGTTTGGTTGCTATTCACATAGTTCCAGGTCCAGTTCCATTGTGTGGTACCTTAGGCCGGTGTCTTCTGCTACAATCTTGGGCCAACCAAAGCCTGAGAAACCCCTTGTATATATAGATATGTGTGTATTTACATCCCTGTAACTTAGTGGTTCAGCAAAAGAGACTGATAGAATAAGTATCAGGCTTAGAAAAATAAAATACTGGGGTGAAATTGTTTGACTAAAATTCTTCAAGGCATGACTACATGACTGAAACAAGTAAAAGACAAATGATAAAAAAGAATACCAGGTAACATCAGAATATTCAGTGCCTTAAACCAGATCTTTCTCCCAATTCTAGCTTTTGTTCTTTTTCTTCCTTTTTCTATCACTTCTTGCAGTTTTACCTTCTTATCAAGAGCTGGAAATTGCAATCAAACATTTATGATGATATTTCCTGCAGTTGAGAAATCTACAGTTTTGTCATCACACATTTTTAAGTAAATGTTTTCTGGAAAAATTTGAAATGGTTCATGCCAAATTAGTTAGCATGTCATAATGTGACACAACCTCTTAGCATCCATACATTTATTACTGATGACTCTATTAGTAATTTTTGTAGCTTTAGTTGGACAAAGAAATTTTATCAAAGTTGTTCAGAATCTTGTGGTTTCTAAGGAGATCTTTTCATTTTGCTTATGCTTAACACTGGCCCTTGTGGACATATTAGATACTATAGTCCAAGATGCTCTGTCAGGAAAAAAATAGACAGTCTGACCTCTGTTGAAATGACTTCAGTCATGGGTTTATTCAATCAAGGATGACCTGGTATTAAACAACAATATACAATATACCAAGCAATTAGGTGCTGCCATTTTATTACATTCATCTAGTTACTTGATTAATTGTTTTCTTAAATATCTGTTCCACTATTTCAGAAATTGTAGAAGCTAAGGATTGCTAAACAAAAAGAAATTTATTTCTTTTGCTTGAGCGATTTTTTCTCAACAAGTCATTTAGTCTTTGTACACATGGCCCAACCATGTTCAATATATCATATACTAGAAAAGTTATGGGTCACACAAAGAGGGAAATGCAATAGAAATTTCTTCTAAGATATAGGTATGTAGCAACACAATTTATTTCATGTGTTGATGGCTACAATAGCCATGAAAAATATATTTAAATGCTGCCCATGTGTACAGAGAAAGATGTTTTAGTTTTGTTAACATTTTTAGTGGTATCAATTTGGAGGAAAAGGATCCACGCTGAACATACACTACTTTCTATAGAATAGGTTTTAGTTTTTCATCTACTGCCATTACTGAATCATTTAACTCCAGGTCAGCACTGAACAAGCAGATATATTATGAAAGATATTCAAGGCATTACCAAACTGCAATTTTTAAGGTATCGTGTATCTAGGACCACATTATCTTGGTTAGAAATGTATCATATTCATATGGCTGTAAAATGTGGTTGGAAGAAGATTTCTAACTGGTTAAGTAACCACAGAAGGTGAAAGCTAGAGAAATTTGAAGAGTAAAATCTGAGAAAAACATAGAGGCTTTGTAAAAAAAGGAAGAGGCACACAATCTAGATCTGGGATAAGACACATAGCAACAGTGACATAATTAAAGCCTGTGGTGACCAGGATACCCCTTAAGTTTCCTCCACCCCTATTATGAGCATTTATATTCAATACAGGCTTATACAGCAGACCCATAAGGGCTGACCCCATAAAAGCATTTTTCAGGGTGGGTTGCGACCCACACCCAGTTATACTACAGCAGTGTGAGACTCTCTGGTTCAGTTCTCTTTATGTAAAGTGGTAGTGTGTGATATGAAAGAGATTTTGCTGCTAGATTAACATCTGTTGATGGTTATCAGAAATACCAAGATCAAGATTTTAATTTGTCAGAGACGATAACAAAGGTTAAAAGAAATGATTGAGACTTAAATGATTCAAACAGCATTCAGAAATATCAAATAAATAAATGAAATAGAAGCAACTTTGATATCAACGTCTCTGCTTCCAATATCCCCAGTTGAAATCATAAGGAGAGCCTGTACAATAATTCTGTTAGTTGAAGAAACAGGGGTGGCAAATCACCAATACCATCACCACCAGCAGAAGTACTTTGTGAAAAGGATTGGAAAAACTAATGAAGGTACTTTCCTCTTCAGCCTGGCCCAACACAAAGTACTTTGGTCAAGTACTACTTGAAGAGGAAGGTGAAGATAGATGAGGTATGCCAATAAATTTGCCAAAAGATGGGAGAGAATGTTGGCAAGAACCTGCATTCACCTTAATGCCAAAGAACACAACAAGCAGAGAGCTTTTCTACTTGGCAGTCAGGGTTATTCTGGATCTGTGGGATGGTGAAATGATAAAAACAACAAAGCAATGGATTAAAAACCATGTGGCATTCAATTACATCTTTTATATTCAGAATTCAAAACTCACTGAGGTTGATTGTTTTCTTTTTTTTGTCTTTTCAGTGTCAGTACAACTAGATAATCTTTTCTATTCTAGGCACAAGGCCTGAAATTTTTGGGGAAGGGGTCAGTTAATTAGATCGACTCCAGTACATAACTGGTATTTAATTTATCGACCCCAAAAGTATGAAAGGCAAAGTCAACCTTGGCGGAATTTGAACTCAGAACATAAAGACAGATGAAATACTGCTAAGCATTTTGCCCAGCGTACTAACATTTCTGCCAGCTCACCACCTTAGTAGAATTAGATAATAGCTAAATAATGGAATTGATGTAATTGATTGCAATCATTATGTAACCCACAAAAGAAAATAAGTAAAAAAAAAATATTATTATCATTATCATTATTATTATTATTATTATTATTTGGTATGATTCTGGTTCGGTCTTATTCCTGATAGGATTTATACAGGTACCGTTAGGCATCCACAAGTTTCCAGCAGTTTTTCAAGTGCTTAGAACCCTCCTGATAATCCTTGCTGTCCCTAAGAGATAAATTTTCTGTAGAAGCTCTACAGGGCATTCTATTCCAATCTTCTTCAGCCATTTGTCTGTATCTTTGTTTACTGCTCCCAATGCACCAATTATTATAGGCACGACCTTTACAGTTCTCATATTCAAAATTTCTCCTATTTGAAGTTTTAAGGGATTGCATTTGTTTTGTTTTACGTTCTCTTCCTTTATGATCTTGGACTCAAATGGGTTTGATGTGTTGATTAGTAAGCTGCTTAACTTTTCCTTATCAATCATTACATCTATTCTATTATTTTCTAATTTCTTGTTCATTTGAATAGGAAGGTCCCACAAAATCTTACATTTCTCTGACTCCAGTACTCTTTCGACTCGATGATTGTACCATGTGTTTCCAGCTTCAAATCCTCATTTCTGGCAAATCTACCAGTGTAAAACTTTTACCACTTGGCCATGCCTCTATTTCTTATATTCTTCTTGTGCCAACTTGGGACAATCTTCCACAATGTGTGCGACTGTCTTGTTCCAAGTTCCACAGGCTCTACATTTTTCTAACACATTCTTTCCATATATATTTTTTCTCAAGTTGCTTGATCTTGGACTGCTACAATATGGTTCTCTGTCTCTTTTTTTTAATTGCCCCTTTTCTAAACAATCCCAGGATTTTGTTCCACATATGTCTTCAGTGGCTCTCCAAAATTGGCATGCAGAGGTTTCTCTTCAATCTGTGGGATCATCATCATCATCATCATCATCATCGTCGTCATCGTCGTCATCGTCGTCGTCACCGTCGTCGTCGTCATCATCATCATCATCATCATCCTCATCATCATCATAATCATCAGCAGCAGCAGCCTCATCTATCAGAGCTCCACACTGTTTATATTGATGGATACATGTTTTGATATGTTATGACATGTGCCCTCACCTCTCAGGGATTTTCAGATTTTTTTTTTTTTTTTCTCATGCAAAAATGAGTTTTCTGCACCTCTCTGTTTCAATTTCTGAAGCTGCTCAACAATTTCAGGAGATGTTTTGTTGTTCTTCTTTTCAGTGGCCTTATAACAACAAGGGTAGCTTTCATCAGTATGTCCCTGAGCCTTTCTCTCATGGTTTTCCTTTTTTGTAATTTCAACTTTACTCTTGTATGTTATAGCAAAATATATAAGCTTGCCTTCTTTGCCTTTTTACTTTATAATGATAATATTTGTTCTCATTGACTCTTATTACTTATTCAGCTTGTAATGAGAAATCCAGGAGAATTTTATCTTAATAATTATCAGTAGTAATTTCAAGTTGGTAAAGGCACCATTCTCTATTTACTTTGAATCTAATGCACTTACTAACCTTCCATTGTACATTTTCTCATTTGTCTGTTGTGTATTCCTTAATATATTTTCTGGCATCATTTTGTTACATTCATACACTATATTAATTCACAGTTCTCTCTTCTTCACTATGCATCCAACACCCACTAACTTGCTGACTACTCTATATTTTTACGTTAACAAGGTTTACTCTAATTGCTTTTTTCTTGTAAGGCTATGAACAATTTTATGTTTACTTACATAAATTTCTATTTTTTTTGTACCATGTCTTCTCTTTGTTAATACATTTTGTTATATAACACTTTTTCTTTTCTAGCTTTCTTTCCTTTTCCCATCTGTCATTTATTTATAATCCATTACTGCTTCCATGTTTCTATATTTGCCATTGACTTCACTGGATGTACATCTTCACTTTACACAACATATTTCTCTTGTCCTACCGTTGGCAAGAGTGCTGTGTCTGTTACACTAAGTAATCCTCTGCTTTTCGCTTTTCTTGATATATACACTCTGCTAGCATTGCTTCATGGATATGCAATGTTAAAAGCTTTGTTAAAAGCATTGTTAAATGCATCATACATTGTTAAAAACTTTCTAATGCTTCTTTCAGTTACCCTTAGTTCATTTTTTTCCATCCTTTGTAAAACAGCTACAGAATATTTCAGAATTGGTATGGTCCTCATTTTGATCCCTATAATTAAAGGCTAGCTTCCACTTTATTTTATTTCTTTCTGATTCTCATATTAAATTCATTCCAAATATTGCCATTTTGTTCTGTTTCACTCTATCTCCTGCAACATAACCAAATATTTATGCCCTCCCCTCTTTCTGATCTGATTCCCTCAGATTTTATATTTTGTCTTCTTTTATTATAAGAATGCATTCTAATATCTTTACTGAAAATTCTTTAGAAACATGATTAAAGAACCCAACTCATCACAAATGGAAGAGTTTGCAGTTGTCCATATACATTTGGTAATTGATTACATTGTTACTATTAAGCATTGTAGTATGGTAGGTTACTTACATAACAATTATCACTGGAACCAAATTATTATTTTGGAAACATTAAGATTGTCAGAAGTTTTTATCTTTTATTTGTTTCAGTCATTAGACTGTAGCCAAGCTGGGGCACTGCCTTGAAGAATTTTAGTCAAATGAATGAAACCCAGAACTTAATTTTTTGTGTAAAGACTGGTACTTATTCTATAAGTCTCTTTTGTCAAACTTCTAAATTACTGGGATATAGACACTCCAACACCAGTGGTAGGGCTCAAACAAACACACACACACATGACGGGCTTCTTTCAGTTTCTGTCTACCAACCTTTTGAGAGAATATCTTTGAAAACTCTATTGGCTGTTAAAACCTGCCACCTTTTCTACTTTGGGAGTTGATGTCATTTTTATCTGTACATCTAGAATTAAACAGTATTAGTTATGAACTGAAATCAAAGACATACTCATCCCCTGCTCCTCCTCAGTATTATCATTTCATGCTCACTTTAATGCAAGCATGGACATTTGACCAGTCATCACACTCCAAATCAGTTTTATTTGAGGTCACTGTTCTCCTAAAAGTGTCAGGTGTCATGTTTTGTGTGAACGTTCTATTTATTTTTGTCTTGGTTTTTACTGTTTGAGGCCTTTCAAAATACCACAGTTACTTTATAGAGGGTGCTGGATGTATTCTATTGTAGCAACAGTACTAGTAAGGTTGTCATGCTCTCAAAATGATGAAGAATCCACTCACTCAATCCTTGATTTTTACACATTATACTAGGTACATTTTATTGTGGCACCAACATGTGTGAGGTTGCCATGTCTTCAACAAAACTAAAAGGAACCTCTTGAGCCTACATTTCTCATTGACAAACCATTTTACAGAAAGTTAACGGTTCTTTGTAAGATTAAGGAGACTTCACTACTCTATAATGCAATCATTCACTCAAAGCTTTGTGAATAGAAAAGTGAATAAAAACGACAGCAATGAAAAAAGAAGACTCGATATAGCTGGTGGAGGAAAGCAAATGTGAGATGATAGAAATGGAATGACTGAATCCACAGTAAAATTTAAAATGAAATTCCAGATACAACAGCAAAAATCTAGAAGTGAGATGCCTTGAAATAAACTTAGCAAAAACTAAAATTGGTAGGAGAGAGCCCAGGACTCTGCTACCATCAAGGAAAAGACCACGTTTTTGGTGTTGAAAAAAGAGGTGCAGTGGAATCATAGCATGACTAAAAGAGATGAAAAACATTACATGCGGCAGGAGCATAGGGATAATAACAACTAAGAGCACATACAAAATAGACTCTCTCAGATATCCAGGTCATCTTCAAGGAGTAGATAGTTGCTACTTTTACCAAGGATGGTGGGTGGGTGGATCTAAGTATATGTACATAATATGGTCAGAGGATATGTTTGTATGTCACAATTAAACACAAGGATACTATTCTGCAAACTTAAAATCTACTTGTCTCACACAATGAGTGCTACAGCTACCTAGGTATTGGTGAAAATACATCCTACGAATGTACATTGAATAAAGACAGCGAAGCCAATGAATATTATATCAGACTTAAAATGATATGGCAGTCAGAGTATTTCTCCTCCAACAAGACAATATCTCAAAATGCATTTTCAGTACCAATACTGATATCAACATTTAGGATTTTTGACTTGTTTGTAGAAGAAATGTGCTCAGGTGCAGAAGTGGTTGTATGGTAAGTAACTTGCTTACCAACCACATGGTTCCAGGTTCAGTCCCACTGCATGGCACCTTGGGCAA
>JAOPJW010000001.1:18623654-18640672 GCA_027122535.1 Octopus maya | reverse complement strand
GGTTCAGTGTTATTCCTGGTAGGGATTATGTGGATAGTGGGTTGCTACTTGTAACCTTAATTATCCACAAATTTTCAGCTGTTTTTCAAGTGCTTAGCACCCTTCTGATAATCCTTTCTGTAAGAGCTCTACTGGGCATTCTATTTCAATCTCCCTCAGCCATTTGTCTATATTTTGGCTAACTGATCCCAGTGCCAATTATTATGGGTATGACCTTTACTGTTTGCATGCTCCGAGTTCTTGCTATTTCAAATTTTAGGGGATTGTATTTTTTTGTTTTTCTTCATCTTACTTCACAATCTAAACGGGCATGATGGGTCAGTAAGTAAGCAACCTCACAGCATAAAACAGTGTATTAATCTCATGGAATAGGTGAAAAATTAAGTTCATGTTTTACAACTTCCACTTAATGTCTATTCTACACTTCATCTTATTTAACTTTCAGGGTCATTCTGTTGTAAAACAATCTTTAATTAGAGGACAAAAGTTACTTATGATTACTTTTAATCTTTGAAATAGTAAAATTTAATCTAAATAGTACATTATCTCCTACTCACTTACAAAGTAATATTTTATTTTGGTGAATGTGAAAAGGACATCACTTCTTTGATCTTTAATGTTAGTATTTTCAGGTAAAAGGCAAATAAAAAGTGCCTCAAGTCCTAACGACACATATGTGCGTGTGTAATTAATTTTAATATATTGGATTAAAATTTAATGCTTTTCTAACACAATTTAAAATTCTTGAGTGCTTTAATTACACAATAAAACAGAAATTGTGCTGGGAAAGAAGCCAACATGCAGAATAAAACATTAGCTTCTTCAAAATAATCAAATGTGACATTCAATACTAAGCGGTTTTCATTGGGCTATAATTAGATTTTCACTATCATTAATCTAATTCATGCAAATCATCTAACAGTAACAAGAAATGTTTTGAAGATCAAGTTACTGTTTTACACATCAGCAAGGGTTTAATCAATAAATGAGTTCATTTTCTTGGTGTCAAAGTGTTAAAAAATTCTATTAAAAATCAGTGAAGGATTTATATTTTCTTTTTTAATCCAAATTATTCTTTATTCAGATGACAGAGTTTGTTCTCAGTCAAAGCCCAAACTTATCAATCTAACACTATCAAACATCATAAGGTCTTTTATATGCAATATAATGAGTTGAAAGACTTGAATCAACTGATATCTAAGTAATTAGTAGACATCGCTCCCTCTAGTAGTATTTAACTCTAGAAAACATCAAGCAAGAATGACAACTTCAATAGGACCAGTAGATTACAGTTTTTGAACATTATAGACAATACAGACAGCAGCACATTTATATTTAATGGCAACTAGTAAAAGCAACAACTTAGATTAGAATTTAGTGATGTATATTCAACTGTTGCCCTATGTTACAGAACCATTGTGTAAAAGAAAATCTTGCCATAATATCGAACTCTATTAAGTGAAGTCAAATTTTATATTGATGTCCATGTTATTTTACATATTATTTAAATTGGAAGTCAATGGAAAAATAGGATGTGTATTATGGAATTCAATGTGAATGAAACATTTTCAGGATTGCAATTCTTTTGTAACACACAGTATAAAGAAATGTAGTGAAGCTGGTTATGAATATCAATAAGAAAACTGAAGGAAAATACTGCAGGATACTCCACATGAAAATCATATCTACACTTTTCTATATACTGAGTATGGCTATTTTCTGATGATACCTAAGGTGACAACAAACAGTTGTTCCCCCAGGATAAATGGTAGCTTATGTGACACTTGAATAAGAAGATCAATGCTGTAGGTCAATGATACTAGGGTCTTGAATACAGAAGCTTCTAGTAAGAAATGAAGTAAACATACTCTGCTGGTTATTCATGTGCATATAAGACAAAGTATAACAATGCTGAGAGAAAAACTGAACATAAAACAAAGCAAATGTAATGTGCAAGACAGAAGACTACATTGTTATGGGCAAGTAAAGCGAGTATAAGAGGTCAGTCATTTAAAGACGTGCTTATTGATCAAAGTCAATAGAACTTATGGAAGAAGACCTATCCATATTCACAGTCATGAGGGAACAAACATTAAAATTGCTAGTGACGGAGTCTAGAAGGTATAACATACATATACATATATAAATATATCGATACATATACAAACTTGTTACCAGTTCAAATTTGCTTGGGGCATATTTGAACCTATAAGAAAATTCTCTGTATTTTGTCATGGAGGCAATTTCACACAATAGACAAATAGGTGTAAGCACACAAAATCATTTCAAAGTGCTCTACAGCCAGCCTGAAGAATACATACATTTTGGAGTAGTTATCTCCTCTTCAGAATCAGATACTAGAAAGGGGAATGTTACAAACTGACAAGAAATGGATATCTCTTATCATATTTCCATTATCATACCGTGGCTGATTGTGCTAATCAGTTGCTCACTATCAATAAAATATGAAATAGAAGCACTAAGCAGTAATGTGTATAAATACAAACTTGTTGCCATTTCAAATATGCTTGGGACATATTCAAACCCATAGGAAAGTCATTCGATGTATTTCGTAATGGAGAAAATTTCTTGTAGACAAGCGCCCTCTAACCCGACTGATAGATGCATGCAGATTGAAGTAGTTGTCCCTCATCATCATCAGATATCAGGCAGGTGATCACTACAATCTGATAATAGGTGGACATCTTTATTATTTATCACTCTATTCCATATTTTGTGGCTGGCCACTGATTAGCACAACCAGTGACATTATGATGAGAGAAATTTAAGAGATATCCATCTCTTGTCAGTTTGTAGCATTTCACTTTCTGATATCTGATGCTGAAGAGGAGATAACCACTCCAAAATGCATGCATTCATCAGGCTGGCTACAGAGTGCTTTGAACAGATTTCATGTGTTTACACCTACCTGTCTACAGCAATAAAATTTTTTCCATGACAAAATACAGTTACATACATGCATACATACATAAAGACTAAAGACAGAAACTTGAAACAGAATGCTTAGTGGGTTTCTTCTAAACTAATCAAAGATGTGTACAGATGTGTACAGATGTGTGAATGCTGATAATGCACAGCTTTATTAGTCACCTGTACACATAGAATTATTCAAAATATATGCAAGCAACTCATTTTCTTGTTTATCACCAATACAACTGACCCTGTTTCAGTGTCTGAATTTCGTAACACTGTTATTTTCATTTACACCTAGTCACTGCATTGATCTTTCTAAACAAAAATTTTTTAATTATTAGGGAGAAAATTATAAATAAACATTTTTATTCCTCAGAAAAATGAGCAAAAATGAATCCAAATGCCCAGTTTTCAGTGATGTGATATAAGTTAAAAATTACATTAAAATGCATTCACACTCAAATCGTTTTTCCTTCGTGTAAGTCATGACATCTTTACACTAATTCACAAAATATGACTGAAACAGGAAAAAAAACTCTTTTATACTTGCAAAATGTTCTTTCTACTACTTCTCTCCTTTTTCTCTTGCTTCTTCTGGTCTGATATTTCTTATTCTCTCCCATCTATAGGCAATGTTGATGCTAAGTCTCATTAAATTAATTGTTTTCAGTTGGTTGGACTAGACTTTTTCTGAATGTGATGTATCTATGAATGCTGATCAGCACATTTTCTCTGGTAAGGATCTTCTATTGTAAGTTATCCTTTGCTTGGGGCTGTGATTTCCTGCCAATATATGTGTTTGCTTGTATCACCTCATTATTCCTTTTTCTTAGGCATTTTTCCCTTCACTGACTTTTTTTTAAAAACTTTTTTGTTCATCTTTTCATTTTCTTAAGGGCTTTGACTATTTCTTAAGATATCTATCATTTCCATTTGGAATTTTTTTCTTTTACTGCATCTGACTCTCAAAAAGAAAGTCCCTTAATTTATTTTCTTCATTCATAATATACTTTATCTGTTACCAGGACAATGCTGAAATCTCTTGTTTTGAATACATTTCCGTTTTCTGATCTACAGCTTCCAGTCATTTGAATGCACTTCTAGTTTTTACATATATTGGGGAGTTTCCCTCCTTTTGTAACTAGTTCTTTTGTTGGAAGCGACATCTAAACTGAATTTCTATTGGTTAAATAAGATATTTCATCCTCTGTTGGAGACATTCTTTTTTTATTTATTAATCTAACTACACATGCTTTCCAAATTTACTTACTTAGCATTCCTCTTCTTTGTCACTGATGCTAACTTTTTTGCCACTTATTCATTACACACCACTACAGTTTTTCATTTGCAATTTACATGTGGTCATATAGTTACTACTGTTCTGTATAACTTATGTCTGGATGGATGGGGTACACCAGAATACTATATCATAGGTGTTCATATCTATAGAAAACTTTCGTTGCCTCCACATTCCACAGTTAACTAAGTAAATATTAGATACTAAAACTAAGTTACTCATGATTGTTCAATGGCTTTGCTAGGAGGAAATATGAACTTCGTCTGCTTAGCAGGATGTAATCTCATATTAAAGGCTACCGCTATGCTTTCTTACAATTAGATAAAGATTACTATTTCAATCCATAATGGTGTCGTGTCACCATGACCAAACCATTTTTTTTTTATCTATAGAGCTACTTTCATATATATGAGGTTGATGGTGTTTAATTCCAAGTCAATCTTGATCACTCAAACTTATCAAAAGAAAAAAAAAGATTCAAGCCATAAGTTTCCAGCTTTTGCTTTAGAGGTAATCTACTTCAGCATACATTATCAAATTTGACAAATTTTAGGAAGGCAGAGCATGATTTAAGATGTATTTGGCTGTTCTTTCTAGCAAGTGAAGCAATCACAGAATGCCTCTGGGACTGATCAATGAAGAGTTGAAACCAGTCAAATGACAGGAAGAGATTAGCATGAAGTGCAAGGAAAATGTAGTTGTACGCATGTTATTTTAGAATGACAAGTTAGAAAGCTGACATGATGGTAATTGCCAGAAACAGGGAGTTGGGTGCTTTAAGTTTAAGATATTGCCAGACTATTTTCTGATGAGCTGAAGCTATGATTTCTATTGTAGGTATGAAGTTTCAAATTTAAGAAAGATTATAGTTGATTGTGTAACAAATTAGCCCTTATTTTATTGATCCAGCAAGGGTAAAAACAACATTGGCTTTGGTGGGATTTGAAACCAGATAACTTAATGTCTTTTGTTCATTGCTCTACCAATTCTGCTAATCAAGAAAGTATGATATTACAGGTAAAAAACAACATAAAAGAAAAACTACTCAGCATTCTAGTTCAACAGCTTTCCAAATTTAGTGAAACATAAATGTAAGAAAAGTTATTTGTCAGCAGATTAAAGTCAGGCCTTTATATATACATAATTAGATTAAAGAAATAACATTTGATATTACAAGTACTAATTTGAGCTGGGGATGAAACCAGCCCACTGACATGACTCTCTCTTTTATGATTTATTATAATCTTCTTCTTCATCTTCTTCTTCTCCACCATCACCACTACTAAGATCTTTAATGTTAAATGATATTCGAAATTATAAGAGCCAATGTACTTCATGACCAGTTAGTTCTTTCACATATTTGTATTGTTTATGTATTAACACTACTTTTCTTCTCTTGTGTTATTCTGCTTCACCAAATAATAATGAACATGTGCTGACCATAGTTACAAATGTATGTGATTGGTTCTTTTCTTTTTTATCAGCCAATTAGGCTGCCTTTTGTTTTTGATGTAAGCTGCTGTATTAATGGATCACTCCAACTGAAAGAGTTTTGACCAACCAGTGCTCACTGCTTCCATCGATATTATTTTGATGCTAAAAGTTGCACGGAGAGGAAAAGATGACTACTGAGCCATTTTGAGATCATAAAAACACAGATATTTTAGTTAATGAACTAGAGTTGTTATGTTGCTGGTCTAAGAGTGACACTGTTATATTTCCCATTTACAGGATGGAGGTCATACAGTCTTACTGTTAATTCTACAATCAGATCACAGCAGACTATCATTACCCAGTATTGTTCAGAACTTATGTTATTTCAATTGCTAGTTGCTGTCTTTGGGTTGGTAAATAACACCGAATATCATAAAAATGAACTGGTAATGGCAACAGCCAGCACATATCTAATGATCAACTCCAGTGTAGATAATTGTCACAACTACATCTTCTTATCATATTCTTTCTACTATAGGCACTAGGTCTGAAATTTTGGGGAAGGGCTAGCCAATGACCACTTCCTGTGCTCAACTGGTACTTATTTTATCGACTTCGAAAGAGATGAATGATAAAGTTAACTTTGGTAGAATGTAGAGGCGCAATAGCCCAGTGATTAGGGCAGCGGACTCACGGTCATAGGATCGTGGTTTCAATTCCCAAACCGGGCATTGTGAGTGTGTATTGAGGGAAAACACCTAAAGCTCCACGAGGCTCCGGCAGGGGATGGTGGCGAACCCTGCTGTACTCTTTCACCACAACTTTCTCTCACTCTTACTTCCTGTTTCTGTTGTGCCTGTAATTCAAAGGGTCAGCCTTGTCACACTGTGTCATGCTGAATATCCCTGAGAACTACGTTAAGGGTACACATGTCTGTGGAGTGCTTAGCCACTTGTATGTTAATTTCACGAGCAGGCTGTTCTGTTGATCGGATCAACTGGAGCCCCCAACATCGTAAGCGATGGAGTGCCAACAAAGGTAGAATGTGAACTCAGAACTTAAAGCTAAAACGAATGCCACCAAGTGTTTTTGTCCAAAGCAATAATGATTTTGCCAGCTTACCACCTTCACAGATTCCTTTCTTGTGAAATGCAACAAGAAATTCATGAAGTGACTTGACAAAGAATTACAGATCAGGTCATTCCAGTTTTTGATATAAAAACATTTCAATTTTTATTCTTTTCACACTAATCTACCTTCATGTTTTGGTGTATAACATTGGAATTAGAATTTTAAAAATAATTTTGTAGTTAATTTCTGCCGTACCGTCACAACAATATTGCTTCATCTGATTTTGTCATTTACTTGTTTAGCATAGCTATATTATATTATATAAAAATGTAAGCAAACTATTCAATGAATGACCTTCTCATGGGTTTTATAATGATGCATTTCACACACACTTATTCAAAGTTTTGAAAACCAAATGTTTATTTTGTAATATTATGCATGGCAATGTAATATTTTCATTTTGAGTTATAATGTGTTATAAACCTTTTAGCTTTATTTGAAATTACCTGATTTTTGTCTGAAGCCTTATTAAGTTTGAAATCTCTCCTATTAAATATTTTTAGCGACTGGAATCTATTGAGACTTGTTATGACTGGTTCATAGAATTTACAGTTCCAGTCAGATGTAATTATTACCATGAATAAAACATATTTCAATTACATTTATGTTTTGGAGATAATATTTGCATTTCTACAATGGAACCAATAATGATTGAGTCAGACTTCTCTAAGCAGGCTTCTTTCACAGCCAACACCATTACTCCTCAGCCATTTAAAATTCCACAAGTATATTTTATTATTTCCAGCTGTTTTGATGTTCGAAAATAGATTTGAATGATACTGTCATTTTATGTTTAGTAAAAATACAAGCATCTAGACATATTCTTTTTAACATAATTTCAACATAATAATTTATTATCAAAGCATCTATACATTTCTGTCTTATTTTACATAGTTTAAATCATTACTTACAATCCACTCAATCTTCTTATATTTTTTGAGACAAGCCAAATAAGCAGAAGATTCAGACGAATGAAGTTAATTGAAACACTTTAGCAACATTCTATAATTGGATTTTAGTCTCATACCCCACACCTTTATTTTCTCATCCTCAACTTATCTGATTTTAGTATACACCAGGGTTGGTCAGAGATACTTAGCTGAAGTCATATATGATTGAAAAATGTATTTTACTTACTTGGCAGCATGTGGACAAATTAATATTTTAATCAGCTTAATTATCTTAAGTGCAAATTGAAAGAAGAGAAAGAAGAAAATTAAAGACACTTTAATGTTGGTTAATTAATTATGAGGCTTTTATTTCAAATAAAAAATATAACAAAATTAATACTGAAAATATGTTGTCCAAAAACTTATATTTCTGACATGAAGTGTATTTAAGTAGCTGATAAATCAAATAATAAATCTTACAATTTTTCTAATCAATCAAAATTATTCAACAATTTCCTCTTCTCATTATATTTGTCTGCCACAATGCATCTTAATATCACGTAGTTATTGAATTTTAAATGTTCTTAGAGGAAATGTTTGTCATTTCAGCAACAGTAATATCTACACTTCCTCAATAAACCATTATACATCAAATGATCAGGTCATGTTCTAACTTCTACTTAGTAAGTTCAATTTTCATTAATCATCTGTACTTTCTCACCATCATTTTTATTATCAGCATAAGTTTTACATTAGGTGCTTTATTTTTAGACTAACATATTTAGGAATTCAAGAGAAATTTTGCACCTTTTCTGTTATTATTCTCATGTTAATTATTTTGTGAAACATCTGCATATAGTTTCAAAAAAAAAAATTAATATACAAGCAGAGGGATAGACAGGCAAATAAACAGAAAGAATGCCAGACAGACAAAATGCAATGATAGAAAGTCACCACATTACTCTGTGACTTAAATCTTACCTACAAAATCTGCAACCATAAGTCTGGAAAAGTGTTTGATTAAGTAAATTATAAATTAAGAAGAGGGCAAGACTACAAAATGATACAACAAAGCAAAATGCATGTCATTATATGCATTCATTGTAATGAATTGTAAATAATGAATTGTAAATAAACAACATCTAATTGGTGGTATTGTTTATTAGATAGCTGAGTTGTTGTATATGTCTGGCAAACTCAAATTTAGCAGAAGTTTATCATATCCTAAAATACTGAAAAATATTAATCATTGATTAAACATTTGGTTATAGCCCTGAGAACTTGTGAGCTCAATATGTCAAATTTCAGTCTGTATCAGGACTATGTTGTGCTTCCTTTAATACAGTATTGTTGTTGTTGTTGTTTAACCTAGATTAGTTCCGATGTAGAAGACCTACGATCAAGCACATTCTTGTTGTGACCATTCTGTCGTTTTTGCAAGTATGGTATGAATAGCAACATTCGATCTAAGTCCTTTATTTTTTAAAGATAGTATGATGCTGGTTGAGGGAGATTTGGCTGCTGTTTCAAACAAATGAAGGGACAAGATTTGGCTGTTGTTTCTAGCAGATAAAGGCATATAGCATATAACTTGATATCCAATGTTCTTATCAACTCAAAATGATTAAAGACCTTTGTAACAGCCACTGCAGAAACTACATACTCACTAAATGAGAAACTTTTTCCTTCAAGAAATCAAAGAAATGATTGGTACAGGAGTGGCTGTGTAGTAAGGAACTTGCTTACCAACCATATGGTTCCGGGTTCAGTCCCACTGCGTGGCACCTTGGGCAGGTATCTTCTACTATAGCCTTGGGCCAACTAAAGCCTTGTAAATGGATTTGGTAGACGGAAACTGAAAGAAGCCTGTCATATACATGTATATGTATAGATGTGTGTTTGTGTGTCTGTGTTTGTACCCCCCAACATCGCATGACAACCGATGCTGGTGTGTATACATCCCTGTAACTTAGCGGTTCAGCAAAAGAGACTGATAGAATAAGTACTAGGATTACAAAGAATAAGTCCTGAGGTCGATTTGCTTGATTAAAGGTGGCGCTCCAGCATGGCTGCAGTTAAATGACTGAAACAAGTAAAAAGAGTATCCCATAAGGCTATTTATATTGCTGTTATTTTTATCATAATGTGCTTTTGTTTATTCAAATAGTATGGCAAGGATTTGTTACTATTCTATAACTGCAGTAATATATAAAATCTTATAATTACAATTTCAAAGGAAACATTTCTATGTTCCAGTAATTTCATTTATTATATTTCAATCAGCTAAATCTCACCAAAAAATTTAGAATATAGACATAGGACATGAAATTGCTTCATTTGAAAATATATCCAATATTTTCACAATGAATATGGGAAATGATTCATTTACTAAATAGGTTTTGTTGTAAATTCAAATTACAAATTAACTTTATTATTTTCACTGACAAGATAACTTTACAGTTCTATATTTAAGAGATGAGGAATTATGTACATTATTTACAATTGACGGATATTTGTCCTCATCTTTTTTGTTATCACAACGTTTCAGTTGATATACTCTCCAGCCTTCATTAGGTGTTTTGGGGAAATTTCGAACCTGGGTTCCCATTCCTAAGGTATTTTTCGATGTTGTTGTTATTACTATTCAGGCCACTGTCTTGAATCGAACTCAGAACCTTGTGGCTAGTAGCCCGTGCTCTTAGCCACTATGCCATATGCCCATGGGCATATAGCATAGTGATATATTTGAAGGCATTAAAGTATTAATTTAGTGCAAGCAAGTGAGAAATTCACCTGCAAATTTTAATCAAAGCAACTAAAATATAACTATTTTAGAGATATTGCAATCACATTAATAGACACTACTAACTGAGGTTACTCATAGACATATCATCAGAATCAATTTTACACAGAAGGGGTGCTTCTGCCCATAGAATGCTAATATATTCTACAGTAAGAAAGATTTCTTAACTAATGGATAAAACACTTAAGAAAATTTGCATCCAAAACAAGTTGCACATAAAAAAAGATGAAAGATTTGAGATATTCTTTGCTAATACTTTAATATTGATCTTAACAGGAACTTTTATTTCATCAAAATTATTTTGGACTAAAAATTATCCTCAAGTTGTTAATGCTATTTATGCTAGACATAAAATTAAAATGGTTAAATTAAAAGCTATCAAAGAAAACTGAAGATATTTCTGAAAGATTCAGAACATTGACAACAAATTTCACAAAGGCGTAAGGTTTAAAGTGACTAAGCAAAACCTTACCCAATCCCTCACCACTCACAAAGAAAAAAGACATATATTTGGTTTAATTGATGAGAAGAAATACCTGATATTTTAGACAAGACATTTATTGATAAATTATGCTTTAGTAAAGAGGTTTTATAAAACTTTGTTGAAGATGTCTTATGACTAGAGTCATCACTCTGCTGCCATAATCAGACTCGCACTTCTTTTCTAGAGTGGTAAGCTACCTGTTACTCAGTGTAACATTAGAACTCGGCCCTTATGCTTTTACTAGATTCCATTCTGCTACAGGCTTTTGCATTCAGTTTTGTTTCATCTCATGAATTTTGGAAGCCCTTATCGGAGTTGTAGGCATTGTTCTTTTTCCTCTAAGTCGTTAAAAACACATTGCTTACATTCTGCTTTTAATTAATTTTATTTAATTAAAATTTAGGAGCTGCCTTTCTTTGCCTTTCTTATAACAAAGTGATCATTAAATTAATTTTGATTAGCTAAAAATTCTTGCTGTAATGATATAATTTTAATTTGTTATAATCCTTTTGCTGTAATGTGTTGCTTTAACTGGTTAAATTTCTTGGATGTAATATAATTCTAATTTGTTAAAATTCTTTAGCTAATGACATTAAATATGTTAATACTGCTTTAACCAAATGTTGCATAGTTTAGCATGTAAGTAAACATACTGCACTGTTTGCTACTTTTGATGAAGTAATTCTTGCCAAGCACACATTAACTTGCAATACTTAAAGATGTGGTAGCTTTGTTCAGTTATTTATGGATAAATTTCACATTGATGTTTACAGTTAATGAGTTGTTTGTTTATTGTTTTATATCATAACTAGTCATTGGTTATGAGTCTACAATGGTGATATTCATTGTTTCATTGTTTGACAATAGTAATAATGGAGGGTATGTTGTTTCATGTTTGTGTGGTAAGGCCATAGCTGGTAAGGCCAAGGGCCATACCAGTCTCCAGTGTCTGTTCTGGCATGGTTTCTGAGAATGGATGCCCTTCTTAATGCCAACCACTCCACAGAGTGTACTAGGTGATTTTATGTAGCACTAACATCAGTGCTTTTAACATGGCTCTAGCACAATTGCGTTTTATGTGGAACCAACATCAAAATCCAGTTTTCCCCTCCAGTTCCAGTTACAAGGTATTGGTCAACCAGAGGTTATTGTAAAAAACATTTACCCAAGGTGCTGAACCTAGAATCAATTCATGCAAAATGAACTTCTTGAGTGCACAACCATGCATGTACTAAACAGCTATACTTGGCTTCAGGCTAGCTCTAATAATGTGAACCTATAATTAAAGGCATCCAATTTGGGACCATCCCATCAAGCATTTTCCTGCATAATAAAATGTAAAATTGTAACTGCATTATGCTTCCTCTTTAAGAGAGTAGTATAGGATAAGAGAAAGATTTGGTTGCTATTTCTAGCTTACTATACAACTATGAAGTTTCCTCGTTGGCTTGTTGATCACTGAGTATTAGGTGGTGGTAATTATGTATGTTTATGGCAGGCATAGCTGTGTAGTTAAGAAGCTTGCTACCCAACTATGTGATTGCAGGTTCAGGCTCACTGCACAGCACCTTGGGCAATAACCTTCTTCTATAGGCCACGGTCAACCAAAGCCTGGGAGTGGATCTGGAAAATAGCAAAAGAAAGAGGCCCATATGTATATGTTTAGCTGTAAAAACTCAGACTCCTTTCAGATCTAAAACACCTAACTCACTACTGAACAGTAGCAATTGTAAACGTATGTCTAAGTACATTTTAAAGAATTGAAAAATTCCACGTATACCTGATTAACCTGCTGATATATTTCTAGCCTTATAGTTTAAGGTCTAAGGGAGATAACTCATTTAGCTTTTTGTGCTTCTTCTCTCATTCATTTTTTAGTTTGTTATGATATGTAGTTTGTGCCTGATGATATGTTTGAGGTACTTCTCAGCATATGAAACTATTAGTAGCACATAAAAACATGTATCGTGTCTACTAAAGTATATGTATATATGCCAACACTGAGATGCTTAAAATATCTGGTAGAGTAGGGTACTGTCTAGTTAATCAGGTTATTCAGGAAGGCATAATCTTCAGGGATTGGTGTAGCAGCATCATAGCCAGCTACTACAAAGGTAAGGGAGATAGCTCAGATAGAAATAATTATAGATGCAACAAATTGCTGGATTAGGTGATGAAAGTTAGGGAAAGTGTCATAGCCCAATCAATTAAGAACACAATTAGGCTAGATGAAAAGCAGTTTGACGTTGGGAAGAAGCATTACGGATACTATTTCCATATCCAGGTAACTATAAGAAAAGTGTTTATCTAAGGATAAGCCATTGTACTTGGCATTTATTTATCAGGAGAGAGAGAGTGCCTTTGACAAGGTGCCTTGCTCTGTGATAGGGTGGTCTCTGAGGAAGCAAGGGATAGATGAATGGCTTGTAAAAGCAGTACAGGCCAAGTGTAGTAGTTCACCAAGACTTGGTATTCAGCCCTGTTCTATTCATCATCATACCATAGGCCAAGTCATAACAGAGGAATCTAAAACCAGCTGTCCATAGGATCTATTATGTGCTGATGAGCTTGCTCTAACAGCTGAATCTATAATAAAACTAGAGAAGAAATTCCAGGTGTGGAAGCAAAGCCTAGAGTTGAAGGGCCTTAAAGTTAACTTAGCAAAGGCCAAGGTCCAAGTAAGCAAGAAAGCAGACAGGACTCTAACCCCTTTAGTTCAATGGTCCTGCTCGATATGAAGGAAAGGTGTAGGCAGAAATTCCATTTAATGTACCCAGTACAAGCTATGGACACACAAGATATGCAGTGGAATAATAGGAGGTTAACAGAAAAAATAATGTTTGTATGCGGAAAAAGGACAGGAGCTATAAAGTCTAGAAAGATGGGCTATTGATTTTCCCAAATACCCCAGAGGTTCTCTAAAGGTAGTGGAAAATTTTGCTATCTAGATGACCTAATTAACAAAGGAGAAGGATGTACCAAAAGCTAGGATAATAATAGGATGGAGAAAGTTCTGAGAGCTTTTACTACTATTGGTAACCAAAGGTCTCCCTCACTCTTTGTGAAAAGAAGGCTGTATGATGCATGTATATGAACTGCAATGCTAAATGGTAATATAGCATGGGCCCTGAATTTGCTGTAGTCATCTTTTTCCTACTCATTCATCTAGTCAAAACCTCTGCATCACTTCATCTATTCTCACCCCACCTAAAAATCTCATAAGGCCATGTCCCAATATATCTTCACCATCATCTTTCTTTCTATCATTCTCCTTATCTTACTTTCTAACTCACATTTCTTTCCATTCCAACTGAGTAATCCATGTATCTACAACAAGACTCCTTTCTCTGTCCCTCTTATACATTTAATCTCTCAACTGGCACAAAGCCCCCACCACCATCACCACCACCACCACCACCACCACCACCACCACCANNNTTGTTCTTTTTTGTTTGTCTTGCAAGGTACTTGGTGACCCTATCAATGGTGGTGCCATGTAAAAAGCATTGGTGCTGGTGCTCTGTAAGAAGCATCTAGTACACTCTGTAAAGTGCTTGTCATTAGGAAGGGCATCCACCTGTAGAAACAATACTAAAACAGACAAAAACGCCTGCTATGGCTCCCAGGCTTGTTAGATCCTGTCATACTCTCCAACCCATGCCACAATGGAAAATGGATGTTATATGATTGTGTATGTATGTATTTGTGTGTATCCTTCTTTTGGCATCATATGATAGTTATAAATGAGCATGAAGCAATATTATTTTTAGCCTTCCATAAAAACATGTCTGGCCACAGAAAAATACTATCTTGCTTGAAAACAGATGAGGGTGCTGATAAGAAGGGGTCAAACCATAGAAAATCTGCATCAACAAATTTCATTTGACCCATGCAGGCGTGGAAATGTGGACGTTAAATGATGATAATGACGGAGTGGAGTCAAAGCACAGATATTTCTTAGATACTAAGTCTTAACATATCCCATCTTACTAAGCAACACCTGACTATACACTTGGAAGTTAAAAACTGACATTAATACCATCATCATCATCATTATTATTACCATCATCTCCATATTTATCATCAAAATCATTTTACCGTCTCTTTTAATTCTATATAAGAAGATTAACAGATATAAATTCTGTTTCATTTCCATACATGTTTCTGAGACAGTCGGCATTTAAACAGATGTGGCAGATTAAGGAAGGAAATAAGTTTCATTTTGGCATAAAATTATAAAAACTCTCTCCAATAATGAATATTCCAAAACACACTAGAAAATATACATCAATATTTTTAATCCTGTAAACAAATCTGAGAGAAAAGAAAGGAAGAAAGAAAACAAGAAAGAAAGAAAGAATCAAAGTATTTATTCCTGACTGGATTAATAATTAAGTTCATTAGAAATGTATCAGGAGATAAATAAAGTGCAAATGAAATATATGCGATATCTAGATTTTTGACTTTGAGGATCTCAATCACATTGAAAAGTATGAAGATCATTGCAAATAAGTTGGTTCCTAAGGTATTAATTTTGATTTAATTCTTGAGATTCCAGATTTAAGTACAAGGAGATTGAATATAAGAAGTTTGTAATGGATGGATAGTCTCAGAAATATCTATCAGCATAATTTGTATAAAGCCCTATTGCTTCTTTTAGAGTTCTTAAAATTTTATTGATTTTATTAATGCCATCTCCTTCTTCATTTCTCTTCTTCAAATTGCACCAGCTTTATTATATTGCTGAATTGTATAAGGTAGGTTTCTTCTGACGGAAGTCACAGATGGTCAAATGGGCAAAGTGTTTGCATACCTACAAATCAAAGAGATTATTTTATACTTTCACTAGCTTTCAGTTATTGGACTGCAGTCATGCATATGAGCTTCTTTTTAGTATGAAAAGATGTCACTCAATGCATCTTTTAACACACACACACACGGCGAGCTGGCAGAAATGTTGGCACACAGGGCGAAATGCTTAGCGGTATTTCGTCTACCGCTACGTTCTGAGTTCAAATTCCGCTGAGGTTGACTTTGCCTTTCATCCTTTCGGGGTCGATTAAATAAGTACCAGTTACGTACTGGGGTCAGTATAATAGACTTAATCCATTTGTCTGTCCTTGTTTGTCCCCTCTGTGAGCAGCCCCTTGTGGGCAGTAAAGAAATAAGAAGCTTACTTATCAACCACATGGTTCCAGGTTCAGTCCCACTGCATGGCACCCTGGGGCAAGTGCCTTCTACTATAACCTCAAGCCAACTAAAGCCTTGGATTTGGTAGGCGGAAACTGAAAGAAGCCTGTTGTATATGTATATATATGTATGTGTGTGTGTGTGTATATGTCTGTGTGTCAATCCACCCCACCATCGCTTGACAACCGATGATGGTGTGTTTACAGCCCCGTAACTTAATGGTTCTGCAAAAGAGACCAATGGAATAAGTACTAGGCTTACAAAGAATAAGTCCTGGGGTCACATGAAAATCATCATCGTTTTAACCCCTACTTTTCCATGCTGGCATGGGTCAGATAAAATTTGCTCAGACAGAGTCTCTGCAACAAATTCATTCCCTGCTGCCAAACTTCACCTGTTTCCATACAAGGTAATAATTTCTTGCGGTCAGATATATTTTTCATGGAAGACTGAAAAAAAAAAAAACAACTGCACTCATTTACAATTATCACGATGCCAAAACAAAAACACACATTTGCCAGCACGGAAAATAAACATTAAATGGTACTACTTTGGCATGTGATCTACAATTTAAAGGGAGATTACTTTGAAAAGTAAACTAAAATGTAACAATTTCTAAATTTTTAATAAATTCTTTTGTACATACTTAGCATTGTAAATACGTTTTCAAAATTGTTACTATTCTGATAATAATTAAATAATATAACCAGGTTTCATTTATGTCTTCGTAAATAAGAAACCAAGAATAAACAATATAATAATTAAAAAATTAAAGAAATGATTTTAAATTCTCAATCGCAGAATAATGCTAATAATATAGCCTGAACAGGATAAACTACCCCTATTTTGCAGAGA
>JAOPJW010000001.1:17766735-17778669 GCA_027122535.1 Octopus maya | reverse complement strand
CACAGCTCTGGGGGACTTTGGAATGGTCCTCTGGGAAGCTGTCCTTGATTGCGTCCATGAGTTTAGTCATGCTTGGGTCACTGGCAGAAGCAGTGCTGACCATATCCCATGTGACAGATTGGCCAATCCCAGTAATGGGTTAAGTGTAGTCATTGTGAGAGAACGTTGTAGTGTTGTCATCTCCTGTAGAATGGTTGGTTGCTAGAAAAGACTGAGTGGCTCATTTGGATGGATCGTGGCAGCAACATCATCAGGGAGGTTTGGTGTTGTGGGCTGTCCAACAGGGTCACATGAGACAGTGTTGGCTGTTACATGGTAAGTGTCTGGTACATGAACGATGCTGAGGTTATACCATAGGGTTTTTTCTTTCACATTGCGCAGTCAAGGATACGGGTTGTTGTCCAGGCAGCAATCACCAAATACTTTCAAGAGAGGTTAGTGGTCAACTACAACAATGAGATTGGTGTAACCAAGGGTGAAGTGATCTGTCTTGTCCAATGCATATCTGTAACTGTCAGTGCTTCATCCTCCACAGGTGTGCAATGAGATTCTGTCACTGAAGTGAAGTGGCCCCCAACTGGAATGATTTTCCAGCCAGATTTTCAGTAAAAGGGGTGGAGGAAAGATATGCACAATGTTTTTGGAACAGCCAGAAGCCAATGCTATCTTTGCTCCGATCAGTGACAAGGCAACTCGGCCTGGTTTTGTCAAAGATCTCCACACGTCTTTGGATCTCATTGATGATGATTGATTTGGATTCCTTAATGAGCCTATTCAGCTGGTCCGTCCATACAAACTGGGTGCCTGGCTTGAGGAGTTCCCAGATTACAACATTTGTTTGGCAGAAGCGAATGCATAGGAGACTTGATTGATCAGACCAAACCAGCAGTGTATGTCAGTGATGTTCTTAGGCATGTGGAAGTCACAGATTGCCTCAAGATATCAGGTACAAGGTTGCAAATATAGATGTCACCAAAGATGATGTCATCAGAGAGGGGTTAAGAACGATAGATGTCCTGATAGACAATCAAATAATCCTTGGTAGTTGGGGGTGTTCAAAGAATGATAGAAGTTGCAAATAAAGGCATATGAGGAAGAGAAACTTATCCAGAATAGGAGCACCAGGAAAGAAAACTGATCTCTGCAACAGATACCAAAAGAAAAAAAAACAGGTATGAGGAAGGGAGGCAATCCAAATTAATGTAAATCTGTGTTGCCGATATCCAGGTTAGTGATACCGACAGTAGTTTCTAAATGTGGGAAAGCATTCCCTTTCAGATTAAAATTGGAACATAGAACGTATCTGGGATAGCAGAGCAAGATTTTTGATTAAAAAAAAAGCAAGGGAATTACTTTTCAAAAAGGAAAATGATATGAGTCTTGCCTGTGGCTATAAAAGGTCTGGTTGGACCATTATGAATTGTATATCTCTGCAGGAAAATTGTCCTGTAGACTGAATAATTTATTTTTGACTTCCTTTCAAGCAGTCGTTGTTGAGTTTTGAATTTATTTTTAAGGAAAGCACTTTTCATTACAGAGCATTCATAGAAGTAACAAAACACACAATGGAATGGTTATATATATAAATCATATTGCAGTTGATGTAAGTAAATTACTGTGACATTTTAAATGGATACTTGGATGAATACTTTGTTATAGAGTTTGAGATAATCCAGGGTAATATTATTTGGAAAACAAACTTGGAAAATATTTTCCAAATAAAAGGAGATAAAACTTCATGAGTGAATGGTCAACAAATCATTGACACTATTAATCATTCTAAAAACTTCATAATACATTTTGTGGAGTATTGAATAATTCTTACATCAACTCTGAATAAATATTGCAACAATTCTATAGACCTCTTTGGATTTGATTAATGATACTGATAACTTCTATAATTCAGATTCTTAATGTGAGCAATAATCCATCTGAAATTCCTGGCACAGCATTGGTCAGTTTTGCACATCATCAATGTCAGCCAACATTCAATAAGCAGAAAATATAATAAATAATATCTATTTTATAATTTTAAGCTGTTCATAATTCAAAATGGCAGCTTTCATTTTAGATTATATATGTTATAAATCAACAAAATGACTTATTTATTAAGAATCTAAGGAATTATTTACATATTAAATATGTAAGTCGATGATCAGATTTACACACATATAAACTAATGGAAGTAATAAAAATAATAATTCTTTTCATTTTATCCTTTTAAGCCAATATTCAAATGAGATGCAAATAAATTCTATTTATTGAAATGGCACCAGTCGTAATTAAACATTATCTTCAAATATTCTTAGCAACAAGCTAGCCTATTAGATCAGGGATTTGTTTAAATAGATACTTTAAACATTAGAAGTTACAATTAATGCAGAAATATTTTATAAATATAACCTTTATGTTATTTATAAATGTTTAAACAGGGGAAAATTTTTTTTTCTAAATAGCAAATGTGGAAAATTAATGTATATTGTATATAATCAAAATTTTAATATATTGTATATTCCACATGAATTTTGGGTAATATGAATTATATTAATATAGATTATAATTGTTTTGTCACAGAAATAAAGGGGGCAGATAGAAAAGATACTGGAATACATTTTCAAGAGACAGTATAGGATAAATTTATGTCCGTGCATTTGGTTTTAAAAAGTCATTAAATAAAAATAATTTAATCTCATTTTAATCTGCATTGCATTTTTAAAGGCTTAAACAAGATTTGAGCTCAATCAAGTGATTTAATGTTGACTTTGCAACCTGTACCCACACATGCATCAATTTTTATCTGAAATTATATATCAAGTGTTTTAAATATGGAATATGTTTTAATTACATTCAATATTCATTTAGTGTGCATGTGTGTGTGTGTTTGCATGTGTGTATGTATGCACTTCTGTATATGTATGCATATATTTGTCTAAAATTCCATGAGTCAGAAAAAACAGACACTCATATACATATTAATAGAGTGGTTATATCCTTATCAATAACATGCAATATAATTTCATAACAACAATTTACCAATTGATTTAATACCAGAAGTCCATAAAATCACGGACAATCATCAGGAAATACTGAAAGGAACTGTATGACATTAATTCTATGCAACTGGAACTCTGAATGTGTCATATCAGGCTTGCAGTTCATATAACTATTGTAAAAAGACTGGAACAAAATCGTCAGTCCAAAAGCCTTGTGGAAAATAATTTTTATTTATTGATGTTATATGTATTCGATTGAAAGTAAAAAGGGCCACTACAGTATGAGAGGTATTTTCTTGTAGAGTGGGTGAAGAGTGAGAATGAGGATAGTAGGGGAGTATAAATTTTAAAACCATGTTTGTTCTAGTAGAAGTGTTTATATGCATCACAATCGGAGAGCCAAGTTTAATATTAATTCTTCTGATTTCAAGAAGGATAAAAAACAACAAACTACTGGAAGTTTCATTGCTGATATTCATGAAGCAGTCTGCCAGTATACTAGAACAAATTTGAGCTCAAGAGGGTAGGCTATCCTTGCTTAAAGAAAATATCATTAAGCCCAAACTTGAAGAAAAGACAGGCTGCTCATGCAAAATTAACACCACAAATCCAGTTGACAGTCATTACAAAACAGACAGTTGGGAAAGAGGTGAAGGTGGTATCAAAGGATACAACCACGCAAAAATATATGGGCACAACAGACAGTCCTTTCAGAACCAGATTTAACAAGTGTATGTCTGCATTTGGTATCTGAGGCAAAATGTAATGTCTCCAGTGTGGCATATATGGACTGTGAAAGAAAACACTGTGCATTACAAGAATACTGAAAAGTGTAATAATCAAGGGGTTACTCTGTATGTGTGTGTATATACATACATAAACACATGCATGTATGTATTTACATATATATGTGTTTTGTGTGTAATCCTATATATATGTACAGAAAGTGCAACATGTCTATGATGGTTACTTGTAACCTTTCTTTTTATCTTATAGTCAAGAGTGAAGATAGTTTCCATGTATCTTTACAACACTTCTGAGGCCAGGGCAAATGAGGGAGGAAGGTATCCTCAAACAGAGGTATCCAGAGACATGGCTCAAATGCTTAGAACAGATTTTTACTTTGTTAAAGGCACTGAAGATGGCAAACAATTGTTTTAAATCAAAAAAAAGGATAAGCCTACAGTCCATGTAGAACTTGGTGGAATGTAAACTCAGAACACAAGGGGCTGAAAGGATTGGAACAAATAACATAAGACATCTGGTTCAATTTCTTTCACAATTTTACCTGTCCACTACCTTTTATTGGTACTTTTTTTGCCAGACTAAAATTATGAAATTTGGTGCAGGCAGGATTTGAACTCAGATTGCTGAAAGTTAGAACAAATACCATGAGGTATTCTATCCAAAGCTCTAACATCTCGGCCAATCCATTGGCTTTAATCATGAATGTATCTACATATCTAGCTAATATATGATTGGATATACCTTCACCTGCAAATACAGAATTAATAGGCATGGTTGTGTGGTTAAGAAGCTCACTTTGCCACCACATGGTTTTGAGTTCAGTTCCACTGCATAGTAGTTTGGGCTGGTGTTTTCTTCTATAGCCCTAGGCTATGCAAGTAAGTGAACTTAGTTAATGGAAATTATGTAGAACTTCATCGTCTCTCTTTCTCTCTGTCTTTATACATGTGTGTGTGTGTGTGTGTGCACATCTTTGTGTTTGTCACTCCTACCATCACTTGATACTGGTTTGTTTGCACCCCCATAACTTGGCAATTCAGCAAAGTGGTCCAACAGAATAAATACCAAAGTTTGAAAAAATAAGTCTTGTGGTCGATTTGTTTGACTGAAGCATGGCTGTAGTCCAATGACTGAAAAAAGTAAAAGATTAAAAAAAAAAAACACCAATTTGAATTTAATTATTAATTTTGCTAAGAGAACTGATTATATTATGCAGCTTTTCTAAATTAGAAAACTATAAAATTGTAATGAATTGTAGAAAAGGAATTATAAATCAATTGGCTGAAACACAAAATGTTATGCTATTTGCAGTGTATCTTGCTATATTGATATATGTAAATTGTTAGTTTTTGTTTTTTTCTTTGTTAGTCTACCATTAATTCATTTATTGCATACTGAAATGCCATAGAATATGTTAATTCAGTCATTGCCTGCTAAAACTTCTTTTCTATAAGGGGTTGACTATATTTATGCATATCTTTCACATGTATATGAAAAGGCTTTAGAATTAAACAACGTCTACTTTTATCAGTAGTTATCATTATCATCATTGACACCATCATCGTTGTCATTGTTGTCACTGCTACTGCCACTGCCACCATCACCACCACCATTGCCGTTATTCTCATCATCATCATTTAATGCCAGTCTTCCACAGTGGCATGAGTTGGACAGTTCAATAAAATTCTATGTGTGAGAGGGCTGCATTAAGATTCAGAGTCTGCTTTGGTATGGTTTCTACAGCTGGATGCCCTTCCTGATACTAACAATTTTCCCAAGTATACTGGGTAATTTCTTTCCATATCACCAGCACTAGTGAAGCCACTATGTAATTAACAAGACTAAAATATCCCCTTGACTAAGTGGGAATATAGTAGAGTGTGAGTTAGCTTTAAATTAGTTGCTAAAGGCTAAGACCCTATTTCTTGTCCTATAAATTCCGTACGATATACTCACACAAGAGAGATATGATTTATATTTCTTTTTAATCAGTGAGTTTGTTGGTGAACTGGCAGAGGCATTAAAGTGTCCTATAGAATGCTTTTTAATATTTCTTCTGATTCTTAGTGCTCCAGGTTCAACTTTTCATTTCAGCTTTCCAGAGTCAATAAATATCATATTAGTCAAGTATGGGGGTGATTCTGCTCTCTCTTTCTATGCCTCAGAATTGGTTCCACTGTCCCACGAGAAAAGGAATCAGGGATCATTTAAAATATTCTTTTCACCAAGAATGGTGAATGCTTCAACAAAGGGTTAATAACTTCCCACAGATAAACTGTTATGCTTCAGGATAACCTAATGTACAAGTATAGTATGGAACAGAATAAAAAAATAAAAGTGAAACATTACCATTATCATTTAACATCTTCTTTTCCATGCTTGCATGGGTTGGATGGAATTTTTTGAGGCAGATTTTCTACAGTTGGATGTCCTTTCTGTCACCAACCCTCACCTATTTCTGAGTAAGGTAATGTCCGTGGATCATGCCTCTGCTCCTGCCTGCACTGCCACACTTGCCCCTCTCTCTCCAACACCACCATCCTCAGAGGCACCCATCACCGTCTCTATCATATCACTGACTCCTTTACCTGCACTTCTACCAATGTCATTTACTGCATCTCCTGCTCTTTCTGTCCTTTTCTGTACATCAGTCAAATGGGACGCCACTTGGCTGACCAGTTCACAGAGCACTTCCGAGTCATTAGACTCAGCAATGACACCCCACTCTCATGCCATTTCCACTCCACCAGTCGTTCATTACAACATCTGTCTGTGTTTGGATTGTCTTTGCACAGGGGCCATCCAGACTCCCACCTTCACCAGGAACAGGAATTAATTTTCTCTCTTCTCTCCTTTGTGCTATATGGGCTCAACTCCTCTCCCCTCTTCATCTGATTCCCCTCCCCTCCACTCTTCATCTGACACCTACTTCCTCTCTCTCTTCACTCTTATCCACCTTCTCCCTTCATTGATAACCCCTCCATCCACCCTATGCCACATGCCCCACCCCAACCCCTACATCCTCACCCCAAACCCAAACTCACTCCACACCCCAACACTGCCACACCACACCACACATCACACCACTCCACTCACACCCACACATTACAGACACACACATACATCCACACATCAAAGTCACCAGCCCCTATCGACATGCACACACACACACACACATATATATGCACACCTTCATTTTGGGATCACCAGTACTTTATTATCTACCCCTTCTTCTAAGCTCTCCTGTCTAACTACCTTTGTCCAACCATTCACCATGATTGACCACTGAATCCACAAATTTTTTTATTCTCTCTCTGTTTATTTCCTCATGTTCCTTTCTGTTGAAGAGTGTAAGCTCAAAATGTAAAAGACTTCCTCATCTTCCCGAGTGTCAAACTAATACACCTGTTTGTTGCTTATACACGCACCTTTGTCTTTTGTTTTTCTGTAAATTTCAACTATATATAGATATACATACATGCATATACACACACACACACACACACACACACACACACACACACACACACACACACACATATATTTACAACAGGGTGTTTTAAGTTTCCATCTGCCAAATCCACTAATGAGGATTTAGTTAGCTTCTGACTATAGTACAAGACACTCAATGTGCCACGGATTGGGATTAACCCAATCTCATGCTTGCACTAATGAATATATTTTAAATCACCGAAGCTGTTATTAAAAATGTTGCACACAAAAGAACACTTACAGACAAAATAATAAACAAATATATTTTTCATTTTTTTTTTTCAACTGTGCTTAGAACACTGTCCTACTCACGGAGATTAGAAAACTCCAACAATACATAGACACAAAGAATAACATATGCATTAATAACCTTATTAATTTCCAACATTCTAATAAGATATACTCCACTAAAGATAGAGCAAAAGCAAAATGATAACTGTTGCTGTTCAACCAAGTCTTTTCTACTTATCTCATGTCTGGCTATAACCAGAACCTACAAATCAATTGTGGGTCCTATTGAAGCAGTGACTGAGCATTTTTGTGGCTTTTTGACTTGCTAAAAATAACAGTCAGATTCCCTGCCTATCATTACTTTATCTTAAAATATAAAGTGTACACTGGATATGAGAGTGCTAAATAAAACGTTTGAAAATAAGATGGGATGGTCATGGCTAGAACGTCTTTAATCATAGGTTTGTTTGATTAGATCTGAATTGATGGTGGAGGGCGACTGATTAACAAAAATATCAGACATACAGGAACAGAGGAACGTCATTGATCATATGTCTACTTGATCAGGGCTGACCTAAAGCCAGACAACAATATCAGCAACAGCAGCAGTAGTAACAACAATAACAACAACACTAAATACAACTACAGTCTGCTTAACGACTGAATCACAATATGCCTGAACTACCAATATCTATCAGCAGCACATGTTTTGTGGTGGGGCATCTATATTAAAGATTGCCCATTTTCTTATATAATCAATCATAAAATTGAAAAAAATCCATAAAACGATGATTCACTGTTCATGCTTATATGCTTATATGTTGCTCCCACATTATAATGAATTCAGTTCAGCCTCTATTGGAGCAGACAAGATGCCATTTATGATTTTGCCTGTCAAATGAGGATATTATCCATATAATAACTGGTTTAAGAATAACATCAAATGAAGCAAGACTTTTGAAGTGTATAACTATGTCATCTTAATGGGGATGAGTGATCTATGATAATTTAACTATAAATATCAACATTTTCTTTGTTGATATAATTTTATGTACTGAATAAATCAATTTTGGATTAATTAATATTAAAGATGCCAAAAAGAAAATAAATAAAGTAAACTACTTTTCACGGTGTTGCTTCAAGAACTTTGATTATATCACTTGAGGAATTAGCCCTTTTCTTTAGAATAAAACTATTTAAATTTCTTCAATATCTTTTAAATATAGCAAAATAAAATTGCAAATAATTTCCATGAAAAACAAAAAAAAAAAAAAGCAGTCATCATTAAGGAAAGAATAGAGATAAAACAACCATTTATTTGGATTAACAACAACAACAACAAAAAAACAAACAATTTTTTTGATACTTCATCTACTTTTTTCTTGAATATTTTTTCTGGTCTATCTCACATGAATGGTCATTTTCTTCTTCACATCTGACACTTTGCCCCTACTTGTTTCCCTTCACTTTCATCACATCCAACTCTTCTCTTTCAAACTTTACTCTCCTCTTTCTGATAGTGCCTAATGCCTATTTCCTCCCCACTACCTAACCCAGACTCCTAAAACAGCTCTTTTTTTTTTTATTAATAGTCATCTAAATTTTTTTTTATTTTGTTCTTCCTCCTTATGTTTTATATTTTCTTTTCTTCATATACTTTTTATATCTTTTTCATTTTTTTTTCTTTTAGTTCTCTTGATCTTATCCTTCCTTGGTGTGTTTCTCTCTTTCCTCTTGCTTCTCTTTTGTTTTGTGTCCATTTTTGTTCGCCTGCCATCATTATCACATCCCTTCTTTTATAATCCATTACCATTTTACACCAGCAGTTAAATTGATTCACTGCAATTCTCCTTGCATCACTGTAGTTATTTATGATGTCATACTCTTTGGTATTTGCTCAGCAAATGCCATTTCAAATTGACTAGCCACAAGTTTCATGTTGACAGTGGAATTCCCATGAATCTTTCGCAGTCATTTTGAACAGCGTTGGTTAGAGCATTCCCAGAAGAATTTCACTCAAACAAGGAATGCCCTCATCTCCTATAACTGTTTTTATTATGGCTAAGAAATTTTTCACTGAAGTTCTGTAATTACATTTCTGTAATACGGATGTGTTTGCTTGGCTCCACCCAGTTGTCAGGGAAGCAGAATTAGTAATCAGTCTCTTCCTATGAGCTCTTCACCACTGACTCACTCAAAACCTCTATAGCAAGAGCAACTAAATTTTGTGCATATTCCTGATGCTAAATAATTCAAATGGCTTGCTACGATAAATTCCACAATAAGGTAGTAGCCAAGTCGTTATCATTCTCTTCTATTGTGTCTAGCAGATTGGATGCAAAACATATATTACAGGTTGAGCTAAATGTCATTTACATTGTGCAAAAAAGATGCACAAAGTCTCATATTTCTTTACATTGTGAAACAAGTATAGCTGTCAATAAAGTTTTGCATACCATTCAACAATTTGTATGTAATATGAGTTCTGACAGAGATAAACATTTAATAAATGAATACAATTATTCTTAGTTTTTTCCCCTAATATCATTATTACTTGGTAAAAGTAATTGATTAAATATAAAAATAGATGTCTATATACTTATATGTAAATACCTTTTATAGGTACAGTATCTTCTAATATATAAAAGGAAGAATATTTTCTAGAACATATGCAGTAAGAACATACTAAAATGGTTCCTTTCAAAACATTATATATCCTTTCATTTAAAGATGGCACAACACAATTCTTAAGTATAGTGTGAGCTTTTGTTTGTTTGTGCGTATATTGTAGTTTATGTCAGAGTGAAATAGGAATTCTATGCTGATGATGTAGAAGGAAGTGATTTTTATAATGGTGTTATATTAGTGTTCATAATGCATTTATAAACTTGCAACCAGTTGGAGATGTCTAGAAGCTGTGGCAGCTTCATACAAAGCATTTTTATTGTATTGGTTCATCTTATGTTGAGGATAATGTATTTTTAAATAGTTTGAAGTTGTTATTTTTTCAAGGTCCATAAAAGATCAACATTGTATTCTTTTTGTCAGTCAGTGAAATATTTTGCTTGTTATTGCTAAATGTTGTGCCTTATTAATCAAGTTATTCATCTGTGTATTATTAATCAAACTTCTATTTATTTAATAATTTAGTCAATAATGCTGAAACATTCTATGTGAAGCATAGAATTTTAAATTTTTACATCATTGGTGTTGTTGTATAACCCCAGGTCAGTGTTATTTGAGCAGACCTATGAAATGTGGGTAATCAGCTAAATGACAAGACACAATCTATAGATCAATAACATCAAATATGCTATATCACTATCTCTTTGGTGATTATACGGCACATTTCAACATGCAATAGTTAATTTTATTGGTTTAATATTGCAGTCTGTGCATATTATACTCTCCCCATCATCCACTATGTTACTGAACGCCTGTTTGTTTAAGCTCCCATCAACTGTAATCCAGCAAAATTTTTAATTAAATGCATTCTAACCCTGACCATTTAGTCTTGTTCTTTTTTTTTTCCTTTTAAATATGGTGTACTCTAAAATATTTCCCATTGTGTTCCTTGTTGAAGACACTAAGATGTATTTGGCTATTGCTTCTAGCAAGGAAGCAGCCTCATAGAGGGTTCCTTGTTCATCCACCTCTACTTCTGTACAGTCTCATGGTGGCCATAATGGTGAGGTTCAATGTCAACTCAGTCAAACTATGATGGTTGCTGTTCCTGTACTCTTATTGTTGGTGCTGTGCATTCCATTAGTTTTTGTAGGCTAATGGTTTTACAGATATTGCAACTAGTTTTGTGTGTATTTGATTTATTCTTTCACTCTTTTATATGTTTCAGCCTTGAGGCTGCAGTCATGCTGGGGTACTGCTAGTAAAAGTTTCATAGCAGCCTCTAGATGCCAAAACCCCGGATTTGTTTGTTTGTCTAGAACAAGTTGGAGAGATGACATTCATAGATGTTGTAAAAGTGTTTTGGTGTCTTTTAGATGTATGTGTTATTTGGGGGTCATTATACATGTGATGGCAGTGACTTTGAAGGTTGTAGATTACTGCAATAACAAACTATTCTCCTTACCTATTCAGACGATCTTGCCTTTTTAATACTTTTAACTTTGTAGTTTAGCTGGTTTTTCAAGGAACATTGTTTTAGATATTAAGATATGTTGTGCAGAAATTAGGGATCCTGATAAAATGAAATTATTTATGATGGAATTTATTGTAAAAATAGGTGAAGGCATGACGGTGTGGTTAAGAAGCTCATTTTTCAACTTTGGGGTTTCAGGTTCAGTTCCACTGCACAGCAAGTGTTTTCTGTTATAGTTTGTGCTGAACAATTCCTTGTGAGTGAATTTTATAGATGGAAACTGTGTGTAAACTTCTCATATATATATATATATGTGTGTGTGTGTGTGTGTGTGTGTGTGTGTGTGTGTGTGTGTGTGTGTGTGTGTGTGTG
>JAOPJW010000001.1:17347825-17360436 GCA_027122535.1 Octopus maya | reverse complement strand
TTGGCACATTTATGACAGAGTAAAGACAATTCACTTCTACTGTGAGAACTATTAAAGATAGTGTCTGACACCAGTTTCAAAATAATTACATAATTACATCTTCTCTGCATAGGAGATCAGTTTTTAATACAAGTTAAAATCTCAGAATATTTGTTATAAAGGAAATAAAGCATATTAGGATTCATTGTACTTTCAAGAAACATTAAAGAAAGCTTATTGTATATATGTAATTAGAATCCATAAAGAATAATCAAAGACTTCCACTCAACCATCAGTTTTGCACCATTTATCAATAAGAATAAGAGTGTCCTGAAACTTCCTCACCCTGAATGCATAATTATAAAATTGAGTGAGTAATTATCTTTCAATTAAGTCCAAACGAGGAAATATTCTTCGCTATAGAATTTGAAATCAAGCCAAAAGCAGTATTAGATCCTATGACCCTTGGATTGGTGATAGTGCAGCAACTTAAACAGACAGCTATTTAACACATGAAAGAAATAGTTGATGTAAATTTATGCAATGCTTGCTTAAAGGATGAATAATGTCAGCAGTTACTTTGTTGCAGTAGTAAAGCAGGCTTGTTTGTCATTTACTTCCATACGTAAAAATATAAGCCCCTTAAGTTATTGCAGTATTAATTTATTTACCTTTGCATTATTGTCAAGATATTTCTCTTATTTTATACATTTAATTTATTTTCATACAAATTGATAGGCAGAGATTTGTCATGTTGCCAAAGTCTCATGCATTTATTAGACCATGTCTGGTTCAATAAAATTGTCTCAGTCCAGATAAGCTACGCAGTCCTTGTCTGTTAATGCAGATGGTATCAGAGATGTTCCATATGCATGCTGGATTGGATGCAATCCATGACTCATAGCTGTAGACTGGTTGTGATGACAACCAGTGATGACAGCCATAGATAAGAACAAAGTGTTAGAATGTAAGCTAGGTAGCTAGTCAGATATTCTTGTAGATAAAAGACAAACCTGACAACTAAGTGTGAATCTCACATATTTCTTTTCACTTTCTTCGCTTTTATCATTATTATTGTTGTTGTTTTTGTTGCTGCCGCTGCTGCTGTGGTTGTTGTTGTTGTTGTTGCTGTTGCTGCTGCGTCTGGTGTTTTTGTTGTTGTTGTTACTGTTGTTGTTGTTGCTGTTGTTGTTACTAATTGCAGAAACTCACACTCAACAAGGATGATAAATTCTAACATTAAAATTTAAAGGAAACCTGTTTTTTAAAGCTAATGTCATTGGTGTAATGAATCATTATATTTCTTGTTTCCACACCTTATCAATACTATTATCATCAACATAATGTCTTTCATTATCATTTTAACAGGCAAATTCTATATAATCCTGTCACTGGTTAGTTATTCAAAATACTTCTTTGAAGTTAGATATCTGTAATATCCTCAATTTTTATTTTCCATTTCCCTATTTCATTCCTTTTCTCTTTCTGTGTGAATACATTTATATGCACATGTGTGTCTGTGTTTGTATATGTATATTTATAAGTATGTGGGTTTGTATGCCTGAATGCATATGTGTGTGTTGTGTTTGAATAGAATATCTCTTTCTTTATAATGGCATAGATGAGTTAGTTTTCAAATTTCAACGTTTGTATGATTGTTTGCAATCATAGCAGTTTTACAACTAAATAACTTAATCCTCTTTCTAATTCCACTCTCTGTATTATGAAGTAAAAGTAAAAAGTGTTAGATCAATCTTTGGTACTCGAGTTTAAAAAGTTATATGCATCATCATATTTCTGTCATGTCCTCAAATTAAAGAACTTGGAAATTTATTCATTTATTTATTTACTTTTTTGTATCAGTTTGCATTTAAAATTCCTCATTCTAATGTCTCTGACACAGGAAAGCTTGTGTGGTTAAGAAATTCACTCTCTAAACACATGAATCTGGGTTCAATCTCACTTGTCTTCTACCATAGCCTTGTATTTACCAAGGCCTTGAGAGTGGAATTTAGAGGATGGAAACTGTGCAGAAGCCCTTCAATTGTTCATACATAGGCCTTTAGGTAAGCATTTTCTGCTATTGCTCCTGGACAGCCAATATTTAGGACTATAGTAAAAGTGTGCGAGGATTTTGGTGGATGTAAACTGCATAAATAAAAGACCATTATATGCATAAACGTGTGTGAGTGTGTGTATGCATGTGTGTGTGAGTGTATGTGTGCATTTGAGTATATGTGTCTGTGAGAAAGCTTAAATGGAAAAAATAAGCGAAATAGCTTAAGTAGTGTAAGGAAACTATTGAGAGTGAATTACACATACCTTAAAACTCAGCAAATTGATTCTCAAAATTTTATAGCAACTAAGATAACATGTTATGTACTCTAAAAAATTTAGAAAAAAGTATGGACATAATCTAAATTAATTACTTGAAAGCATATTATGTACTATAAAAAAAATTAGGCATTGTTATATTTAAAATAATATATTACACAAGAAAAATGGGCTTAATCTCATTAATTTGAAACATATTTTAATTAAAGAACTAATATATAATAATGAAAGTGAAGCCATAAAAACAATATCAGAAACATAATTCAGAAAAAAACTCATATGAACCAGATGGAAATTTATCTACACATACAAAAGAAAATATTACAAATTAATACAAAACCAAAGTGATAATCCAAAACTTTTATCATAAATTTGGTGAAAATTGGGTGAATCTTGGCTTCATGCTCAGACCTACAATGCCTTATACAGTGATAGTTCTGTGTATTAAAACTTTTTTCTTTAAATATAAACATTAATTATTTAAATAGAAAGGAACATGCAAAAAGAGAGGGAAAAAAGGATAAGAAAGAATAGAAAAAGTAAGGGGAGGATGGTAAAAATGCAGAAGATGGAGGGAGAGGAGCTGATGGGCCATGTACCATTGGACAAATGATGTAATGTGCTCAGCTGCACCCTACTGTAATGACCACAATGTCATTGCTGTTGAAAATAGCCAACAACACACTGCAGGAGCCACTCTACCTCGCAGGTTTCATTTCTTCGATGGGCCACTGTTATCCCTATGTCAACAGACATCCAAGCCTTCGGTTGACAGCCAATGGGCAGGGAAAAGAGGACATTATCACACATTCAAACTTGCTCACAAAAATAACATTTGTTCTTGTTCCTAGCAAACTTATATATTTTTGCAATAGTATCGTTATTTATTTCACACATTTCTCTTTTTTTCTTTTTAACTTACACATAAGTAAAATGTGGAAAACATAAAGTTCAGGTATTAAAGAGATAAATCATTATTTATAGTGTCATCCAACTTACAGCTTTACTGACTAAACCAAACAATTTTGAAGTAAGTTTTGCAAACCTAGACTGAAACTTAAATATTTGGCAATTATTTGAATCTCACCAAGTAAGAGTTTATTTACAGACTGCTTTACAAAAATAAAAGATAAAAGCTACTATTATAAATACTAATAGTTAATATGATGACAGCAGTAGTAGTGGTGGTGGTGGTGATGGTGGTGGTACTTAAACTGCCAATAAAGAAAACAGAAAGTTAGATTGTAGTATTGATAACAATATTTATCATGATGATGATGTGGCAATAGTAATTGTCCAACTTATAATAGCGCTGTTGTTTTTATTGCTATTGTTGTTGTTGTTGATGATGATGATGATGATGATGATGATGATGATGATGATGATGATGATGATGATGATGATGATGATATTGTTATACAATGTAGTTGATAATCCATTAAAAAAACTTTGAACTTGTTTTGATTTTATCGAAGCATATCAAATAACTTGATAAACTTCTGCGTGATATATTTCATTCTTTAAATACGTTTATTGTTTGGGTAATTTTATCTAACAGGGTTATTGTTAGCTTAAGATTCGTATTTGTTATAGACAATAACTTAGGTATGCCAGACGTCAGCAGTATCAAAATAATTTTTGTGAATGTTGAAAAGTCGAACTCACTTTCATTTAACATAGTGCGGCAAACAAAGAAAAAATATACAATTAGAAAGAGTTTTACAATGGATTTACAAATCTCGTTTCTCAATGGAAAATGATGGTTAACAATTGTCTTGAACAAATTAGCATTTATGAATTCCTCTCCATATTTTGTCTGAACTAAATTTGGACGAAGAATTTTGGTGAGCTTTATAGATTTAAGCAGAATAAAGTCATACCGTTTCTGAACAGATTTTATAATTGCAATACCACAAAGAAGACACATGGAAACGAACCATATATCACCAACGGTTCCAGGCTTAGCAAGTACTGCAACAGCTATTGAAAATATATATTCGCAAAAGATTTGAAAACTTGTAAGAAATATATAGATTGAATAAATTCCCCAAATTGTAAAAAGTAGAAACGATATGAATGTTAAAATGAATGCAATAATCTTGAAAATATAGTTAGGATTCAAATACAGAGGGAAAATATAAACTCTGAAATAGCTTAATGGTAAAGTTAAAATCAGATAAGCAACTGGGATTCCATAATAAACGAGGCACAGAAATAATTCACAGACAGAAAATACTGCATATAAAATTGTAATGGAAACAAAGGGCCAAAGTGCAATGAATCGCCAGAAAATATTTCTTTCGTAGTAATATAACCAAATTTTCTTTATACGGTTAAACCAAGTATACATTATTAAATACCAGAAATTTGGGTTTAAAGCAGTAGAAATATTAGCTTCCATTATTGCATAGAGTAGATCATAATCCTGTAGTGTAGAAACATTTAAATTGCCATACTTCTCTAATAAACTCATATCTTGAATGAGAAACGTGCAAGTAGATCTTTGATGTAATCTATTATAAGCGATAGTCTCACTTAAACGACTGGGAAGAACGAAAAGAATAAAGCTGAAAAATATGTAGCCCATGAACCACAAAAAGGGACCCCCGAAGAAGCCACCTGTATTGTCATAACTTCGCGGGATTCCTAATATTAGGGCGCAATAGCCCAATGGTATATCATCTTGGTAAAGCATTTCTATTGTTTCATATAAAAAGAAGTAATGCATCAAAAGATCCAGAACAATTACTGAAAGAGAGAATAGAATACAAAGGAATCTTCTTAGTCTTGAGGCAAAGAAAGAGGAATTGTGGAAACGAAATACCCAAGACACAAAATGAGAGAATGTGTAAATATTATGGTTTTCATTGATCCATTCGGATTTGTCTGGCAAAGTGTTTCTAATTGTAAATAAGAATTCATCGTGAGCAAACAGTGGCAGATAGAGATTACGGGAATGTGAAGGTAATTTAGCTTTTGATACGAAACTAATAATTAATGGTAATATAGCCCACAAAACGGCTCCGGCGACATTCCCAAAATCTTCCAATATAGCATTTTCAATGGCTTTTCCTGAACAAATGGATTTGGAATGATAAACATGGCTTCCATTTTTATAGATCCTGCAACAATAGTTCTTCAGTATCTCTCGATTTATACCAATGTTTCTGTGAGCTTCATACGTGCGAGGGCTGTTCTTCTTCATATCACTTGACAAATTTATTAAAAAACACATGTATCCAGATTCTCCCATGTGCAATTTGTCGATAAATAAGATTCTTTTCAATTCCTTGAAAATCAAATATATTAAATCATGTCTCTGAATATTTTGTTTTCCACATGTTATATTCATATCAATCCTTTGTTTAGCAATGTAGACGTCTAACATATTAAAAGAGTGCATTGAAAAATCATAGGGGAAAGTTCTATATAAAGTTAAAGCACCTGGCTTGTCTGGAATCCACGTAAAATGCCTCGCATTTGCAAAATAATCTAATGGTACAGGATTAAGAAGGTCATCAAGTGACTTGTTTGATACATGGACTTCAAAATTGAAAACATCTTTTTCTAATTTTACTAAATGAGATAAAATCTCAGTGACATTGGGAGGAATTTTAATTTCACAATTATTTCCGAGTTCCTTCGCATCGATGTTTAGTGATGTCAGTGTTATACTAACAATGATTGAAAGAATAAGAGAACTGGTTGCTGTTAGTGTCGTCTGCACGGCAGCCATATTTGTTTATCTGTAAAAATATAGAAAACAAAGCATATTAAATAATGAAGATTCAATTCCGTTTCATTTTTTCGGAGATATTTCAAATGTTACGAAATAAACATAAATATTGTGGTCAATGTAGCTGAGTAAACAATACATTTTGCTGTTGCCGAGTACCTATCTCTTTCATGTTTAAACATATCCACGTTTCAAGGTTAATATTTAGTATTCACTGGATATAGGAGATGACAGATGTTCTATGGAATTAGATGCTACCTAGTTCAAAATATTAAAATTAGCATCATAATTGAATCAAGCTATATTTGAACTGAAAATACGGATGTTTGAAAATAGATGGCATAAAAAAAAGTTCTCTTTATTTCAGTCGATTAACATCATATTCTACGAGTTTGTGAAACTCCACAATACAAGAATGGGACAAATGTTATTTTATCTGTAATAACCAGCGTTTAAAAAGCGAATGTAAAAAAAAGATGCTGAATTTCTAAAGTACCCCAGTGTCACTATTGTCTAATATTCTATTCCTCCGTTCAGTGTTCTAGGTTACTGATTTAAATCTCAGATCAACTGTTGACATAAAACGAATTTTGCTTTCTTACAGTCGCTCTTCTGATCAACTCTGTTGAAGGAAACTCATTAGATATTAAAAATCGTACTGAAAATATTTTACTCGTGTAAATCTTTATCTCTGTTGCATTCTTCCAGTGGCATTGCTAATAATGAAGCACGGTAAGTGACCGCTCCCTGCAATCAAGTTTTTTTCCAATTTGCTCCGTTTTCAACAATGTCTTTGTACTTTTCGGTTAACTCAGTGGCTTGACACTAAATGTGTGACAATTGGGACTAATTATAATTCAGTTGAACCAAATGTGCAATGTACCACGCTAGAATGAGGAAGAAAAAGCAAAGGCAATGTGACTCATCTACAGGATTGGGACTCATATAACAATTGCATGGGTGGAGTTGACAAGCCCGACTGGTTGGCGTCAAAATATGTAACCTCAATTAGAGGCATCATACACGGACGATCTGCATCCACAACTAAATCATTTTACTGCGAAACAATTATGCCAAGAAGCAACATTTGTGCGACATAGGAAGAAAGTTAGTAGCCGAACGGAACAAAACCTTCAAATATTGGGAACTGACAGTGAACTCTTCTCCCAAACAATATAAATGAAAACGTGGACGGTGTTGGAATCCTACGTGGTTTCGCAGTTAACAACATTCCAACAGATACTATACTACCCATCAGCCAGACCACATTACAAGCTAAAATAACTGACCATTGTCCCTCTACTACGACTATGGTAAATAGCAAGCACAACCGCAACAACTATTGTGGTAGTTGTAATAGTAGTAATACTAGTCAGGGTTATATAGCGGTGAAGTATGACCTTGCTAAAATTTTCCAGGTAAAAATAACTGTGAATTCGAAGCGCTCTCTCGAAGAGAGAGTATTCTATATGAAAGTAGCCAAAAGACTGTCAGACCCAGTATTAAAAGCTCACCAACGAAAACTGAAAAAGGAGATAGAAGTGATGTTTGTAGATAACAAAAAGACAATACTCAATTACGAACTGCTCGCTCTCAATCAGGAGTTAAAATCTGTCAGTGAGAAACCCCAAAATCAGAAGAGAATAACCAAGAGAAAAACAGTAAACGAAAAATTTAACGAGGACCTGGCAGCAGTAGACAAAGACATGAGAGGAGGAGTAGTGAACATCACAGGAACTTCTTCACGAGAAGACATAGACTTCTTCTGGAGGAAAATGTGTGAAACCACAAAAATAACAACAAACAGGAAACGTAAGGCAACACCATTTATAGGAGTTCCTAAATCAGTGAGAAAAATTAAAATAAGTTTGATTCATGGTTTATCCTCAGACAGACACCCGGTCTCACAGTGAAATCCTCCAAAGACAACAAAATGCTAAAAATAACAGCTAAATATCTCTCAAATCATTCCTTGAATTCCTAGAAAGGAAATACATTGGTGGATACTGCATGTCAATAGAGAGGGTGATGGTCAAGGTTAGAATATCTTGTATCATAGATCTACTTCCTCAAGACGGACATATTGCTAAACCACAAAAATAATAATTCTCTTACCTTTTCCGAGTCTGTCGCGATTTGAATGATGTTCGCACAACAAATACTGGGAGACAAAAAGTAAGTCAATTTCTTAAAAAACATCAATAATATTTCTCTACCAACAAAACAACTTTCCTCTGTGCTTTCCTGATCAAAACAGAACCCAAATGCTGGTAGACAGACTGTATTATCATAACTATGCTTGAACAGGGGTAAAATATTTTCTGTTCATGTAACATATGCACATATATATATCTATAAAGAATACAATAACATCATTCATGCGGATGACCCAATTTTATACATGCATGCACAGTAACCTGAGAAGGTTTAGTCACTCCTGCACATTTAAGTAGACATTACTTTTAGTAAATTGGATTTTCCAAAATGTAATGTTTATCACTAGAAAACTAAAAAAATCATGTCTGTATAAATATTTCTGTTGACAGTCATGTCCTATTTCATCTTCAGACGCCAAATAAAAGTGGCAAAGAAGAAGCATGAGAAACGAACTCAGATTGAAACTTGGTAAAAAGTGTAGAAGTCTGTGAGTCAGATAGCAACTGATTGGTCTGTAACTCCACCAACTGTTTCAAGAATTCAGAAAATAATTGAAGAAGGTTCAAAATGAAGACTTCACCTAAACGAAGTAGCTGAGAAAGTTCCCTCATATCAAACTCGGCCAACCGAAAGTTAATTCATCAGAAATTGTGATGCTGGATTCTCTGTAGACAGGAAATGTATGGGATAGCCACGGAAGGAATGTTTCTTATCAAAGATCAGTTTAATCTGAAGCTAAAGAGAATCAACAATTTTATCAAGACTTTCCATGTGTCTGCCGCAACCAAATCCAGTTTGTGAATGTGTGTGAATGCATATGTATATATGTGTATGCATCTGTATGTATGTATTTTGCATATTCATGTGCTTGCGTGTCCGTGTTTGTGTGTTTTTTATGTGCGTGTGTTTATATATGTATGCACTTCTGTGTCCTTGTGTGTGTATGGCTGTGTGTGTGCTTTGCAACTATGTACTGTGTTTGTATGTATGGATGTGCATCTCCATATGTGTGGACACATGTCTCCATAAGTGTCCTTGTGTGACGTAAAGTGTGTGTGTTTATATGGTCATGTGTCTCAGTCTCCATTTCCGTATGTGTGCTTGTCTGTTCATATAAACTATGTACCTATCCGTCTGAATGTTGATCTGTTTATTTTCATATCCATATGCTTGCATACATGGGCATATACACATACATACACGCACCCAGCTACACGCGCACACATACATACATCTATCTACATAACAGTCCACTAACTATTCTACTCTACCTGTGTAAACTGTGGGTACGGGGGTAAGATATCTACGATGTATATTTCGTATTTAGTATTGGGGATGTTTCATTTATAAGGACGTACTCCCGTATTTATCTGAGTGTTGGTTCTTTTGGGTGCTGGGATAAGATGTGGATGTCAAGTTCACCCAGGTTGCCTCCATGTTGCTAGAGTATGGAGGACTGTCTTTTATCGTCATGTTGTCTCAGATGTTCATTTAGTCGTTCCGCAAACTACGTAATGAAAGACATGCATGTCTGTGGTGTACTCAGCCACTCGCAAGTTAATTTGATGGACGGACTGTTTCGTTGATTGGATCAATTGGAACGCTCACCATCATAAACGACACAGTTCCTCCTATCTCTGTCTCTTTCGCCATAAAATGATTGAGATCTAGATGAAGCTTACCACTCTATGGTTTCAGACATTTCATAGAGCTAGCATCGGGATCGTCTTTTGCCGGCTCTTAAGAGTTAAGTTGGTCATTATTCAATTCAGGATTGGCACATAAAAGGATTTATAAAATCAAAACTAATCTCTTCTGTAGCTGCACTCGAAAAGATAGTGTTTACTTTCTTTCCTTGTTTAGAGCCATTGTTGTGATATTCACGACACTAGAAGAACTTCAAAGTGATTAAGAGCGATGGACAACGATCAACGAAGAAGAGGACGGAGGAAAAAAGGTTGAAATAGAAAAATGCAATTATGGTTTTATTTTAGGAATAAGGACAGCAATTTTGAAGAGTGAGGCCAGTCAATATCACATTGACCTTAGTACTACACTGGTACTAGTTTATATCGACTCCTAAAAGAGGAAAGGCAAAGTTGATCTCCGCTGGATTTCAACTCAAAATGTAAAGAAAAGGAAGAAATATTGACGTGGCTGTGTGATAAGAAGCTTCATTCCAAACCACATAGTTCCGGGCTCAGTCCTATTGAGGGGCACCATGGGAAAGTGTCTTCTACAATAGCTTCTGTCGTCCAAAGTCTTCTGGGTGAATTTCGTAGATGGAAACTGAAAGAAGCCCGTCGTATATGTATGTAGGTCATTATTCAGTTTATATAAAGGTATCTTGCCAATAGACCAAGCCTAGATTGGAATTTCATCAACATCATAATCATCATCATCATCGTTTAACGTCCGCTTTCCATGCTAGCATGGGTTGCACTAATTGACTGAGGACTGGCGAACCAGATGGCTACACCAGGCTCCAATCTGATTGGGCAGAGTTTCTACAGATGGATGCCCTTCCCAACGCCAACCACTCCAAGAGTGTAGTGGGTGCTTTTACGTGCCACCGGCACGAAGGCCAGTCAGGCGGTACTGGCAACCACTCACACACAAATACATGCATATAGATATTGACTCATATATACACATAAATACATTTGAATGTGCATGTGTATCATCATCATCATCATCATCATCATCAGTAACATCCTCACTGTTTAATGTCCACTTTTTCATCTTCCCATGGGTCAGAATTGATTTGTAGGGGCAGATATTTCTGCAGCTGGATGCCCTTCCTGTTGCCAAACCTCCTATCAAGGTAACATTTTCTTATAGCTAGACCCATTTTCCCAGAAAACTAGGAACAAACAACCTCATTTGTGTCAGTTACAACCATCATATGATGTCTAGACAAGGGTATAAAAACACACACATACACACACAAACATACATACATGCATACATACAAACATACATACATAATACATACACACAAGCATACCTGCATGACCACATCCACTTACAAGGCTTTTGTTAGCACGGGGCTATAAATAGAAGACATTTGCCCAAAGTACTACAGAATGAGACTGATCCACCCACATGATTGGAGATAGATATCATTCATTTGTCCATTTACTTTCACATTCATTTTCCATGCTAGCATGGGTTAGATGAGTATGTTGCTGAGGCTCTGTTTTACAGCCAGATGCTCTTCCTGTCACTAAACTTCACTTGATTTTTCAAGTGATGAATCTCTTATTCAAAACAGCTTTGAAGGCACAAAGTGAGCAGACAAATTACTGAAAGACAAAAGGTCAGCAACAATACTACTTGAATGTCATGGTCTTTGTATAAGCAAGTGCAAGTAAAAAATAAATACAAAGACTGCGCTGGTTTGGTCATGTGATGGAGATTGATGCTGACAGCTCCATAAAGAAGTGCCAATCTCTCAAAGGAGATGGAACACGTGGAAGAGGGAGACCGAGGAAGACAAGGGACAAAGTACTGAAGGATGACTTCAGGATGCTGAACCTTTTGGAGAAGATTAGAATGGGCCAAGATACCTGGTACCTTGCTGTATTCAAAAACACCTGTGCCCCGCAGCAGAAGTGTAAAGGCCGCATCCCCTGGTGAAGAGGATTGGTCTGCAAGAGTCGTGTGCCAGTGCCACAAAATTAGAAATTATTTATTTATAAGCAGATACGTAGGATAGAGAGTTGCTGAAGAGGTCACAGGAGGTGTGATGAAAAAACTTTGACAAAGAAACTAAATTATAATAATGCTGAAGTGAAGACCAAACATATGTGTGTCTTTAATTGGCAGAATATGAACATCCCCATGTATAACAATATCTGTTTCAACACACAATTTCATATTTATTTTGTGTCTCTAAATAAACTTCCAGCCATCTTACAGTTTTTCAAAATAACTTTGGAATTTCTATGGCTACTGCAAGTATGATACAAATCTTGCTGAATTAAGAAATATCTACACATAAGGCCGCAAGACAGTAATTGGTGCACAGTAATTGGTGCACTTGGAACAACACCCAAAATGCTATCTAAAAGACTGAAAGATATCGGAAATGAGACTCAGACTGTCAACCTGCGTAAAAGAACCATCCTATATTCTGCAAGAATCCTGAGAAAGATTCTTGAGTTTTGAGGAGAATGGTTGTCAGCAAATCTCAAGATAACATTCCAGCTCATTAAATTAGCATGAACTAGCTTGGTAAAAGAAGTAGTAGTAGTAGTAGTAGTAGTAGTAGTAGTAGTAGTAGTAGTAGTAGTAGTAGTAGTAGTACTTCAATTTGGTTAATATTTATAGGATTGAGGTAACTCCTCCAGAAGATATAGAAGTAAAAAAAAAAAAACAAGAATAATAGTGCCGTTGTCAACAA
>JAOPJW010000001.1:16093374-16105503 GCA_027122535.1 Octopus maya | reverse complement strand
GGGGTCGATTTGCTTGACTAAAGGCGGTGCTCCAGCATGGTCGCAGTCAAATGACTGAAACAAGTAAAAGAGTAAAAGAGATATATGCATCTATATTATATTATACTATATTGTATTATATTTTCACATTTGAGAAATGGAGCATAGAAGATTTGCTAATGTTCTACACTCCATTCTGCACTGTGAAAGAGAAGTATAAACTGTTATGAATTACTAACAAAAACGTTTGTATGAAGCAGGGTGTTACCAGATAGAAATTTGTTTAAATCTTCACTGGTAGGGTTTTCATAACTTATAGAGGGATGGAAGTGCTTTGATGATGGATTGTTTGCTTGAATGAGAAATGTGAATAGTATAGCAAGCAATTAATAATAACTGAAACAAGAGAAGCTACCAATCAAGACTAATTTGATTATTACCAGTAAGGTTGCTATCTACATCAGATGTGTGTTCTTTAACATCTTTCTAGATTATTACATAAATGAGGACTGGAGAAGTGAGACTCTAAGTAATGTTATGCAATCATATAATGTATTCTTCTGTTCATGTTGCTGTCTGCCAGTACAAGGTGTTGCTTGCTTACTTTGACAAGTGTTTTCTGAAAATTCCATAATTCCTATTTGTTTTTTTATATACATGTGTGTGTGTGTGTGTGTGTGTGTGTGTGTGTGTGCATGCATGTGTATGTGTGTGCACACACGTGCATGCATACGTGTGTGTGCCTATTATGAGTAAACAAAAAAAATGGATTTGCTCAAATAATAATGAAAATGATGAAAACAGCATTCCTAAGAAAAGTAAAAAAAATCAACAGCTTTTTATAAAAAAAATATTTCGCCTGTCAGTAAATATGGCTCATGTTAAGGTTGTGAAAAATTTTGAAATTGCAAAATCACTTTTAGTTTAAATCAAATCGAAAGATTTAAAAATACAGAAAAGCAAAAATTCCATTAAAATAATAAAACACACTTCAAAAATAAATTATTTTATGAAATCTGGTGATCCTCTGTTCACATTCTGGACAGAAAGCAGCTGCTGAGCTTAAATTGTGTGGATTTATTACAGAACACAATTTAGCAGTTGCCTCTTTAGATCATTTACCAGGTCTCATTGCTAAAATTTGTCCAGATATAGAAATGATTAACGACATCGGGCATAATCAGAAAGTATAACTTGGCAAAAATAGGAGGTGGAATTAACTATAGCTGACATAGGTAAAGAGAAATATTTTATTGAGATTTAAAAAGACCAAAATAAAACAGTAATCAACAACACAATGTCATCTTGATATGGAGAGAATGTGCTGTACCACAACCTATTTATATAAAGTCTGACAAAATAACAATTTAATTCAATTAAGAAAATGATTGGTAGGTACTAACTTAATACAAATTTCAATTTGAATGTTAAAATGTAATACAAAACAAAGTTTTTTTTTACTAAGAGGAGTGTGCTGACAGAATGAACTAAAAAATAAAAATACAGTTAGTATTTCTTTGTGTTGGAAAAAGCATATTAAATTTGTTCATTTTGGTGAGTTTCCCTACTTGACAATACATTTCTGGTTTCTAATTCATAGAGAAGTAAATTGTAGAACACAAAAATTTCCATATTGCATTCATGTACAATAATGGACTGACAATAAGTGACTACAATAAAATTTCATGAAGATATGGTGTGTACGTATGTGTATGTTATAAGAACTATGGCAGCTTCAATAACACTTACATTGCATTTAATTTAACACTTACAAAAGTTTCTCCTATTGATGAGACAACAGACATTTCAACATTTAAACAATTTGTGGTAGCTAGATATTATGATACTGATACACACACACATGAAAGGATTGTGAGGAAATATAAATACTTTTAGAAATTAAAGTCGCAGCAGTTCTTGGAATTATAATTGTATACAGGCTTTTTTAACAATATTGAAATCACCTTTGAAAGCTTAACAGGTTTTGCCAGCAATAGTAGTAGTGTTATTATAAGAATCAAAAACCCTAAAATCTCCACACAACCATGTGTTTGCCATTCATAGTACTTGGACACTTCTACAACCTGCGCTAAACTACCATACAATTTTTTCATACTTCAGCAATAGTCCTAAGTACCTAAATGAATATATTGGATTTAAAAATTTTATATAGATGCAGATATGGCTGTGCAGCTAAGAAGCTCACTTTATAGCAATATGATCATGGTTTTAATCCCACTGAACAAGTGTCTTCTATCATAAGCTCAGGCTAGCTAATGCCTTGTGAAGGAATTTCATAGATGGAAATTGTATGGAAGCCCATCGTATACGTGTATGTATGTGCATGAGTGTGTTTGTTTTCAACTGGCTTTTGTTTCTTTACATCCTCATAACTTAGTGGCTCAGCAAAAGAGATGAATAGACTAAGTGCTAGTCTTTAAAATAAGTACTGAGGTGAATTTTTTAACTAAACCCTTCAGAACGGTGCCACTGAAACAAGAAAAAGATAAGTACCAGTCCTCAAAATTTCTTCACAACAGATGGCTTTGCCTTGAGAAAATTGTGTAAAATATATTTAGAACAATAGCCTGCATTTTTATCTACTTGATAGCTGCAGCTCTAACAATAATAGAAGTAATGCAAAATCCAATTAGAAAAATTTCCCCACCCCCAGTCTATGTTTTAATTGATATTAATAAGCTTAATGCAGAGTTTCTGTCAGAATCATTTACGATTCATATGTTAAGGAATGTTATTATTACTAGTGTCAAAAGGATTCTCAGTAATTTCAACAAGCAAGACTGTGATATCTAATGATATAAGTAGAATTAATGTTAATGGCCCTTCAGCTTATCTCAGAATTGTTGACATTTATTGTGACAACACCTCTGTTGAAAGCATTCATCTGGATAATTCAGCAAAATTTTCCTGAAAAAATTTGACCAAATATTTTTAATTACTTTATTTTCTTTACAAAGCAGATGTCATAGAGCTTGCTTATTTTATTTTATCTTGAGGACGAAATAAAGGTTTCTTGATGTGTTGGATCCAAACAATGTTATTTAGGGAAAGCCAAAGTCAATTATTCCATTAGTTATATAATTTTCCAACTTAGTCCATTAAGAATATTAGGAACAAATTAAGAAAGAAGAGAGGGAATTGTTACTGCAAGATCAACCACTTAATGAAGAAAAAATGTGCTAAAAATTATGATTTAACATATCTCGACTAAATGTGGTGACAACTATTGCTTCTTTTGATCAAGGTCCTTTCAGCTACTGTTGGAAGAGCTTTCTCCTTATTCCTAATACTAAAGTTAGAAATGTCCATCTTATGTATGTTAATACCATCTAAATCATTACTTAAAGATATTAACTGCATGAAGTGAAATCTATCACAACAGCTTTGCAACAGAATGCATGAAAAAATGGTTTAGTAGTGAAGTAGTTGATGTAGAAATGTTGTTTTAATAGGCTAAGTTAAATATATATTTTCCCCTTTAAAATGTTTTAATACTGGTTTTAAATTTTGATACATGGCAACAATATCAAAGGGAGAGGTAAGTCAATTACAGCAACCCCAGTACTCAACTGATGCTTATTTTGTCATTCTAGAAAAGATGAAAGGTAAAGTCAATCTTGCTGGAATTTGAGCTCAAACAGACGAAATGCCAATAAGTATTGGGTTGAGTTTATACTAATATACTAGTTATCAGTGAAATTATTGCAGGAGCAATATTTATAAGTAGCTGAATAAAGAATTATACCTAATAAATTAAACATCGATATATATAAATCTACTAGGATTTTAAAATCTAGCATATTATGCTGTAGCGAGACTATTTTCTTTTATGGTATAATGAAGACATTAAACTGATAGATGCTCAGCACATTAATCTGTAAGGATTGGTAATTTTACCTATCATGTGAGTTTTGTAAATTGGTTGAGTACTGCACAGGATTTGGATAAAAAATCCAGTTATGGTGCATGTAATGCATTCTCAAACAACTAATCTATATGCACTCTGGAGACTACCCTTTTTGCATGAATTGGTGTAATAAATCTTCTGTGAGCAGAAGGGTGAACGATTTTCATAAAGGTGATTCATGTTATTTTTTTGCTGTTATTCACCAGAGGGAAATTAATATAACACACGTAATCAACGAGGACTCAAGCTGAAAATTATCCAAACGATGAGTGAACTATACAACCACCAGAATTCGTGATGTTTTATTTGGTCTTTAGCATGGCGAAAATAGTGCATATGGCTAAGGCCCTGGCAATATTATAATCTTCTGGTTTAATAAGAGCCATGATAAAGAATATCAAAAAACAAGAAGACAAATTAGAGTTGACTGTCACATTTATTTTGGTGCTATAAGAAAATACAGCAACTGGTATTCATGAATAATTTTGTTAATCAAAATACATAGGTTCTCGTGAAGATGTGCACAGGAAAAACATGGTAAAAAGACACTCTCCTCACTGGTAATGCATAGTGGAATAAAACTGCTCTCATGCCGAAGATCTGAACTTACTCGTGACGACTCACCTCACTAAGGTATTGCAATGTGTCCAGAGATCCGCAAAACTGCCATTATGCAGAAACCGGACATCGATAAGGAAGTCAATTTTAGCGTCAAGATCTTCAGCCGGGAAAACCTCGCGTTCATTCCTTTAAGAAGACGGTCGATGGCCCCATTCATTGTTTTTTGCATGTTATTTTTTGCTGTCAGCTTAGCGTTGATGGAAACATCGTGAATGACACGTTGAGATCTTCGACATGGCTTGACGTCAACTTGCCACCTTCTGCAAATGCTCAGTCCTTCTTCGAGTGAATCAGCCACTAAAACTTCTCTGGAAGCGATAAAATAGTCGCAGAGACCTTTCAAGTCGGGAGATGCATCGTGGAAATTCATTGTCGAATCCTGAAGCCTCTTTTGAACACAGTCGATCCGTGTGAGGACGCTATTCCAGAAACTAAGCAATGCGAATAATTTGTAATGGAGTATACGGTTAAACAGCAAGTTAGCATTGTTCCGTGTCTCAGCTGCATCGTTTTCTTGTCGACGATGTCTTGAAGAACTTGTAGAATTTCAGCAAGGTAGTTTCTTACGTTTTTAACTACATCCATCTGAGTATTCCATCTCGTTTCTGATTGCGACTTAAGAACCACAGGCATTATGGCCTTCAGTTTTTCCCAGCAGTGTGTCTAACGAGAAAAGAATATGTAGAGTGTTTCGATTGCGCCAAAAAATGCAGACATCACCAACTCTTGTTTAGCTGCGTGTAGGCCGACTATGTTTAACGAATGGATGTCACAATTTACGAATAGGGTCAATTTGTTCTTTCCGTTGAATCTCTGATGGACCCGCTTTTGTGCCCAGCCATCACAGCTGCATTATCATAGCACTGGGACCTACAATCTTCCAATGCCATTTTGTGATCGGCCAACTGCTTCAAAATTACATCAATTAAACTCTCTGTATCCTTTTCGCCAGCCTGAATGAACCCGAGGAAGGTTTCTCTCTCCCAAACACACTTTTTTCGAAGTCAACTTCTACATACCTTACTACCTGCGAAATCTGCTCACGCTGTGCTCTATCAGGGGTTGTGTCAAACATGAGACCATAATACTTGGCCCTGCGAATGCCCTTTAGCAAATTCTGACGAACGGCTGATGCCTTGAGATAAATAAATTCATTCTGAACATCGAGTGAAAAAGATAAGATGTCGATCAAGGGCGACTCTCTACATAGCAAAGGTGTTCTTTCATGACGGGATCAAAGATGGCCAAAAGCTTAAGCAAAGCAAGAAAATTACCGACATTTGAGTCTTCAGTCGACTGAAGTGACTTCCTATGACCTCGCAAGGCTAAATTCTAAGTTGCAAGAAACTTAATGCAATGTAGAATTCTCGTCAAAACATCACGTCATCTTTGCTTTTCATGGTCGATTTGTGACTTGAGAGCAGCGTCTATGAAACACTTGTTATCGGTTAGATTTCTTTCCACTGTGTGAAACTATCTTGATGATTCTTAGCATTTTCATGAACCAACATTCGTCCATGCGCTTTCCACTGGTAAAATCTGCTTTCCTGCTTTAATGACGATTGATAATCTGATCGGGAAAAAGTAGACAACACAAACAGAATGCAGACTACTTATGAGGGGGAATAGAGTAGTCATAAGTGAACAATCTCTTCACCTCAACCATTTCCCAATTTCCTTTTGAACCAGTTTTTATTCATTGAGCGGTTATTTGTTGGCAAGAAAAGTCCTTCACAGTTCTGAAAATATTTCCAGCCTAGCTTAGCTATTTCTATCCTCCGATATTCAGGAACTATCACCTTCCCGGTATTGGTGTCAAAATTAAGGAGCCCAATGTTATGCTGTTCGATCACTTCTTCAAGTGCAGTGTTACTGTTTTCGACCGTATTGATTTCAGGTTTGCTTTCACCATTGTCAGACTTAAGACAATTGTCTTCTGCATCAGTTTGAGGTGGACTGTTACTCGAAGCAATACCGGACAATAAAATGCATGACCTCTTGGTAGGTGTTGAAGAACTATCGGCATGTTATAGAAAGAGGGACATGAAGACTTTGCTCAACTTAGATTCTTCTGTCTCCAACTTGTGTCTTTTTCGCCCTTCTGCTTCACTTTCTTTCTTAGTTAATGGTCTTGTAATGAAACCACCTCTCGGTTATTTATTTACAAACGCGAACGTAGCGGGTAACATCTATCTCTTTCCCGCCTTTGGACCCTGTTGTGTCATCATCTGACTGACTCTTATTTGCGCAGCAATTGTCTCCAGACCTGTTCGCGCCAGGGTGCAAACCGACCAATCGTGGCCATCTAATAAGGTCACGTGAGAGAGTGTTTTTCTGATCTTTCTGGAGCCTCCTTGTACCTATAAATAGCCTGCTTTAACCCGTGCCACTTTGTCGCGGCTTCAGATCTTCTAAGATCTGGTCGTTGACCACGTAACACCAACCAGCCAGTTCCCAGCGACGACATCAACACCATCGTTCAACTGTTTACTACAAGCATCGTCGCCAGCGTCAACACGACATTACGTACACAAGCTACCAACAGCAACAGCAGCTTCTCTCAACACTACTGTTTGTATAAATTGTTTACCACGAAATAACAGCCAGAATTCGACCCCTGCGAAAGACCATCTGCATCAAGTAGCCCGGCCCGGCATAGAAGCCTCAACTGCACGACATGTGACTTAGTTCTGCCTCAACCTCTTATGTACAGACTTTCTAAATCTTGTGTGACTCTTATACGAACTGGTATTTTCTTATTCGTGTTACTGACTCTTTTCTATCCTCTGTATCTCTTGCATTCACATACATATATTTGTATACACACTCTTTGTTTACATGACGGCCTGTCTTATATTATGTTTTATTATGTCGCATTCACACTCATACAGACTTCCAGTTGATAACCAATAAACCTTACTGTTATACATCTTTATCGGTTGAGTCATCTCTATCTCTCCTTACTGGCATTTACTAGTTCACTTATGTTATAGTATCATAGTATAATATATATATATTTTTGTGTCGACTGTGCGACGCGTTAAAAGGGAGCCTGTTCCATTCGTCACTATTGGTTCGCACGGTCGTTTCTCTACATATATATATATACACTGCACCGCAAAAGATGCGATTTTTTTCAAATATCATTTTTATCTGGTAAATTCTGAAAATTTATTTCAGGGGCGTAAGTGTAAATATTCTAAGGCATGCTGGTTTATGGCTGAGACTCAAATTACAGGTAACCTTTCAGCTTTCTTTGAAATGAGATGCCAAAGCACAGCTGTGTTGAATGCTGTGGGTGGCAGTCACAAACAATTGTCATGGAAACTGAAATGCATGTGCATCTCATGGAGATTATGGGTATAAAAATCAACTTGAAATGCGTTCCTGGCATTCGTAATTTGGAAGTGTCAAGTATGACCCAGTTGTCAGCAGTACAGAGAGAACAAGCTATTGGCTGATTGCAAGCAGGACAGCGTGCCCTGGTTGTTGCAAAAGCTTACAACATCGATGTCAGTACCATCTATCGCCTGCAACAGTGATACAACAACACCAACAGCACTGCAGACCATGCCTGCAGAGGGAGCCTGTGAGTGACCACGCTCAGGCAGGACCACTTCATCCATCTGCAACACTTCCTTGATTACTTCAGACCAGCCAACATGACAGCTTGAGGGACCATTGGCACTGGACAGCAACCCATCTGCAACAACTTGCGTTACCATTGTCCTGCTCGAAGGCCTGTTCTCCTCACCTGCCACCATCAGGCACAACTACAATGGGCTACACAGCACTGACGTTGGCGGCATCAACAATGGAGGTCGATAGTCTTCTATCACAAGAGCTGGTACTGTGTTTTCACCTCAGATGGCAGAGTGAGGGTGTAGCATAGGAGGGATGAGTGCTATAGAGATGCATGTATCATGGAGAGAGATGCGTGGGGTGGCCAAAACATCATGGTTTGAGTTGCTATAAGCCTGAATCAGAGAATTGGGCCCCATGTGTTCCAAAATGTTGGTGCAGGCAGAAGGAATGGCATCACAGCACAGCGTTCTGTTGACCAGATCCTAAGACCTCACATCATGCCCTTCTTCATGCATCACCTTGGCTACATGTTCCAGCAGGACAGTGCCCCCTCCTACACTCACACGGCCAGGGTCACCATGGACTACCTGCATCAGCACAACATCAGAACCATTCCGTGCCTGACTTTCAGCCCGGATTTGAACCCAATTGAACAACTGTGGGATGAAATCCAGAGATGGCTGAAGCAGGTGGTCTCAAGGCTAACAACTCATGTGGAACTGGAGGCAGTTTTCCTCAGGATGTAAGCACAGGTACCAGGGAGGGCATGCACAGTGTTGAACATGTCATGCCCTACAATCTCTATGTGCTGGATCCAACCACTACCAGAACACATGACAACAACCCATAGACTGGTCAAAGTGCATCTAAGAAATTGACTTCATCAGATTTATCATAATTTATTTCTGACATAATGAAAATAAAACATATTTCACAGTCACACATGTCTTGCGTTTCTGTTGTGGTTCAGTGTATACTGCAAGTTTGATTTAATGTTATTTCAAATGAGTATATATACATGCATACATACTGTTTATGTTACTATCTTTTACTAGCATTTACATGTTTGTCATTTGACTGTGGCCAAGTTGGGGCTCCAGGACTTATTTTTTTTTTATGTTTAATACTTATTCTGTTGGTCTCTTTTGCTAAACTGTTAAGTTACAGGAATGTAAACACACTAGCACTGGTTGTCAAGTGGTGATGGGTTGACAAATACAGACACACAGACACAGACACAACACACACACAGACACACACACATATACATACTTACACACACACACACACACACAGACACACACACATATACATACTTACACACACACACACATATATATATATGATGAGCTTGTTTCCTTTTCTGTCTACCAAATCCACTGACAAGGTTTTGGTCAGGCCAAGGCTATAGTAGAAGACACTTGCCCAAGTGGAACTGAAACCAGTACCATGTGGTTGGGAAGCAAGCTTCTTACTACACATATGTATCTACAGTTATTTTCAACACACACACACGTGTGTGTGTGTGTGTGTGTGTGAGTGTATGCATGCATGTATGTGTGTGTGAGATTTTATGGCTCAAATTGGAGATGGAAAGGGTGAAGTGCCCATGAACTTGGTAAATCTTCAACTAACTGTAACCTCACTCCTTCAACCTTTCGTCTCATTTCCAGACTTACACCCATTGGAATAAGACAACAATATTTTACTCTCACCATACGTATTTGTTGTGGATTATTGTTGATCACTACCACTGTCAGATTTATCAAAAATTCAAGATGTTTGGGTTGAAACCAGCAAGTGAAACTGAAGGCAGCAGTGCATAAAAGAACAATAAAAAGATTATGTTAGATATTAACTTTGATGTTTTAAAAATATTTAATGTTGGAGAATAAAATCAGCCGCATTGCCAAAACATTAAAGTTTGCAACATCTAAATGGAAATAATGCCTGACAATATGGAGAAAATAAAGTACTCAAGAAGTTATTCCATTAACTACTTGGAGCTTATATTTTTGTAGATCTAATATGATACTTAAAACGGGATGGCTCTGGAGTATATGAATTGAAGATGGAATTTGACATACTGTGCTGATAAGCATGATGGAAATTTTTTAAAATGTCAAAAAGTTTGTATGATGGATTGCTGCAAAAAGGTGAAATTTCTAATGGAAAATCTGTGACTAAAAAAAGCTGGTTTGAAAGGTGTAAGAAGTGTTTTAATTTGTACAGCATAAAAAAATGACAGGTGAAACCGCCAGCATTAATACAAAGACTGATGCTAATTATCCTTAACAACTGAAAAATTTTTGCTGAAGGAGACTGAACATCAGAGGAAGTATACATGTTGATGAGACTGCACTTATCTGGAAGGTTATGCCTTCTTAAGCTAAGTTCATTTTTCATCTTGAGAAGAAAAATCAACAAGAAGACTTAAATTTTCCAAAAAACTCTGATGATTCTTCTGGAAGGAAATACCATTGGTGATATGAAGTTAAAACCCCTTCTTGTGTATCATTCCAAAAATCCATGGGCTATGAGGAGTTATACAAAATTAAGGATTTAGCATTCAAATCAGAAGACATAGATAACTAAGAACCTTTTCAAAGAGCGGTTCACAAACACTTCTGTCCTGCTGTAGAAAGCTACAGAGCCAGACACATTATTTCTAACAAAGCACTGCACTCTTTAGACGATGTAACAAGTCACTCAATGAATTTAAATAAGCTTCATGATACTTTATTTTCTCCATATTGTCAGGTATTATTTCCATTTAGATGTTGCAAGCTTTAATGTTTTGGCAATGTGGCTGATTTTATTCTCCAACATCAAAGTTAATATCCAACATAATCCTTTTACTGTTCTTTTATGCACTGCTGCCTTCAGTTCCACTTGATGGCTTCTATCCAAAAATCTTGAATTTTGGATCCCCAGGTATACAACTTCTTTGCTCCAGCCAATAGATTAAGGATTAAGGCATGATAACTAACTCTCAGACATCTTATGAAAGCAATGTACAAAGAGGCTAATACTACAATCAGAGACTTCTGGAAGGTGTTCAACATAACAGATACTGTGGATAATAGCAGGGTCTCGAGATGAAGTGAAACCCTTGACTTTGAACAGTGCTTGGAAAACTATGTAGCCATCCTGTACCTGTGAATTACAAGTTTTTCACAAGCAGAAAGCTGACATCAAATTTAGAATATTGTGACTCATACAAACGCTAAAGAGTTTGAAGACAGAGGATGATATGACTGAATTGCTAGCATCCCAAGAGAGGAGCTGATACTGTTAGAACAAAACCAAACTGAGAATACAGAAGAGAATATGAAAATCTCACCAACACCACTTAAAATGACTGCAAAAATTATTGGGCACTTTAGAAGAAGGCCTGCCAGTTTTTTTCCTAATAAGAATGTTAATTGTGAAATTACTATAGGAGTCTGTAATAAGTTCAGTTGAAACACTGATATGCACAAAGAGATGATGCATCATAAACATGATGTGCCATAAACATCAAAGAATTTTAAATTAAAATCTTCACCCCTCAATTAGATGTCGATGAAACTGAACCATTAAATAGAAGACAATGTTTCTCATCTACACAGTAACTCATTACATAACCACTTTCTCTCACATAGTAGTCAATATCTTTTCTTGGTTAAACCTACTTTATTACGATATTACAATTCATATTTAATCTCTAATGTATTTTTCTTTTCAACTGTTTTCATATTTATTGTACTCTGTATGTCTAGAAGTTGCTATTTTCAGGCATCAAAGAGGTATCACTTCTTTTAGTGGGTTTTCTTTTGTGCGTGTGAGAGTTCTTTATTTTCCTTCTTGTTTTGAAAACAAATCTGTTGAAATACATTATAACTTTGTAACTTAAAAGTCAATGAGAAAATAATTTCATGCTATGAGATTTTGTGTTACGACAATTTTTTCAAGAATGCATTAATCCCATAACATGGTGGATTCTTATATGTACTGATGCAGATCTCTCTCTCACA
>JAOPJW010000001.1:15932107-15948050 GCA_027122535.1 Octopus maya | reverse complement strand
TGTTTACGTCCCCGTAACTTAGCGGTTCTGCAAAAGAGACCGATAGAATAAGTACTAGGCTTACAAAGAATAAGTCCTGGGGTCAGTTTGCTCGACTAAAGGTCAAATGATTGAAACAAGTAAAAAGAAAAATATATATATGTGTGTGTATGCATGTATGTATGTATGTATGTATGCATAAAAAAAAGTCTAGACACACAGGTCCTGAGGACAGCTGATATCTTGAGTACTGAGACAATGGTGCACAAGCACCGGTTACGTTGGACTGGACACCTTATCAGAATGAAGGATAGGAGGATTCCTAAGCAGATGCTATATGGAGAACTTGTGAATGGAAGGAGAATCCAGCAGAAACCAAGGCTGCAATTTAAGGACTGTGTCAAGTCCTCATTAAAGGCCTGTGATATGCAGGAGACTGACTGGGAGAACAATGCCTGTCATCGCCACAGATGGAGGAAGTAGGTTAAGGAGGGGGTCAACACTTTTGAGATAGCACATATTCTGCATGTAGAACTTAAATGTGCTGCTCAAAAGTGCACTGCTGGTGTTGTGAATGGGGAAAGCTTGGTCTGCAATGTTTGCAGCTGTGTATACTTGTCAAGAGCAGGGCTCATTAGCTACCAATGGAGCTGCAGATGCAAAATATAAGCTAGTCGTAGAGCGCACAATGTTCCTGAAGGTTAGCAATGGTCTTCCTTAGTCACAAGTGGATGGCCATCATGTATATATCTATGTAAGTATAGGTGTGAATGTGTTAAATCTATCAGATTTACTGAAACTCTTTGTGATAAGGATTCATTGTTCTTGAGTTATTCTGAGTATTTTTCAGTTAATTATAAAGTATGTCTTTTAAAACTAATAGATCACTTGTATATTTTCCCCAAGCTTTCAAGTCACCAAGTTATTTCCACAACACATAGACAACTTACATTGATTTTGGTTTCATAATCTGTGTTACTAATGGTTTATACAACTCAGTTCTTGAACATAACTCTCATGCACTTTAACATCCCAAATATTTTCTTCATGGTATGAGTCTTATAGATTCTATAATTGATATTTCAATGATCAGTCTCAAAGAATTTGAAGTGGCTAATACCATATATAATCTCTTCTGTTGACAGTTACATTATTGCCCTTATCAATTTACCCTTTGTAGTGAATTTTGAGGATGGGAATAAAGAAATTATTAAATAATCCATTACTCAACAAGCAAAGGATTTATTTCTTTGAATTGATATCTATCCAGAATCTGTTGAACTGAAAATAAGATATTGTCAGTTGTGTGACCTGTAATTTCAATTGGTTTTTTTAAAGAAAACCCATAAACATTTTCCCTTAGTTGATTATATGCATCTAGGAGATGATACTTATGATGAGGCTTATATAATTTTCATTAAAATACCATAGTAGCACTCGTCCTTTCTTATAAGTTAGTAATTCCAAGAATACAATGAAATACTTGTGCAAAAGTAATGAGTATGAAACTTTTTGAGCTTTCTGTTATGTAATCCTGGTGTAAATAATATGATTTTTAATAATATTGTAATTGTAATTTACAAACTTAAAAAAGTTAGCTTCTTTAATCTATTGTAAATATTGTCTACCAGTATTGATGCAGTCAAAGATATGAAAGTCTTAGACTGATCAAGTCAAAGCTAATGTCGATCTGTCTCTATTCAAGTTACTGGACAATCAAAACTGTAATTCCCAAACAAATGAAGCCAAATAATCTGGAAACTTATTAATTCAAAGGAAACCATAAGATGAAAAGTAATCTTCCTGTCTTAACTGTCCTCTGAATGCCTTCAGCTATCAACCACAATGCAGATTTAGACCAAGCTGCAGTGTGATTGATTTTTTTATTTTTCTTATTTTCTTTGAATTTCTTTCTACCCCTTACAACTGGCCTGTTACCCTACTTTATCTCTTTCTATTGATTTCTATTTGCAGCAACTTCAAATATTTAAAAATAGCAATAAAATATAACATCTTACAGGATAATATTCAATTTCTTGATTTGCTAAGTTAATGTTTCATGTTAAAAATATTATATATTTGGATTTCTCTTTTGGTATTAAGTGGTAAGGGTGATAAGGAAAACAAAAGCAATATAATTGATCATCATATTACCAATATGCTAATAATAACAATAATACTAATACTGACAATGAAGTTGATGATGATGATGACGACAACAATTATGATGATGACAATGATGATGATGATGACAAGGATGACAATGATGACAATAATGACAATGATAACAATGATGATTTCTTTATTCTTTTTATATTAATTCCCAACACTGCCATCATTGTATTCACTGCTATCATTTTTAATATCTATGTGTAAGGAAACAATAAGTTAGAGATTATATGATAACTTCACCAAAGAAAAATATTTAGATAAGGACAAAATAAAAGAAAATATTTTTAAAAATCAAAAAAGCAAAGTAAATTAGAATTTAAAAAATATACTAAAAAAGCAATGCAGAGAAAAACCATTCTAGACTTGACAGAGAGAAAGTAAGCTAAAGTAAAAGCCAACAATGGCTCAAAAGGTCTGAACTAAGAGCAGAAAAGAAATCTTATCTCAGCTGCACAGAAATGATGCCTATTCACAGAAAAAATTATAATAACAAAATAATGAAGCAAGAAGTTTAATATCATGTGTAAATTATGCAGCTAGTACAATGAGACAACAGACCTTATCACTTTCTGTTGTCTATTCTTTTCTAAGTTCAAGTATATCTGCAGACATAACTGAGTCAGTAATTATGTCCATTAAGCAATATATCACACTTTATTGTAAAAACTGAGAAGTGATGTCAGTATGTATCAAACAGTATATGACAACAACCTGCCATGATAATCTGTTATATGAAGATCAAGGTTAATCATCCAGATTTTGTAATCAAAGACTAGAATGGAAATCTCTGTGTGTACCCTTACAGATATTTTGATCTCTTCTGACCAAAACTATCAAAATACAAAGATATTGAAACAGAATTTAAGGAGAAATAGGGTATGAAAGTAAAAAAATAACCAATAATAATTCTAGCACACAGTATGAAAAAAAATCATGAGCAACAATACTAGGGCTAACTGAAACAGTACAATAAATATCTCTTCCAGATACAGCCTATATCCTATGAAAGACACTTTCAGTTTTATAGCATAATTCACACAATGCATACTCAACTATTTTTTATGGACCTCTTTGATTCCTATTTTACTTAGGTGGACCCTCGTAGCCATTTAATGTTTAAAAAATCTCATTATACATGTAGAATTAAATAATATTATGAATTGCTTTAAAAATAATTAAGATATTTGGTGTACTGGAAAAGTGTAAGCAATTCGATGCACATAAATTTTAACAAAAAATAATCTTATATATGGACCCCCAAGGGTCATACAGACCCTAGTTGAGAACCACTGCTTTACACAATCATCAGCCTATGAAATTACACAACTTACACTACATATCCTTTTAAATAATCACCAATCAATACTATTATACAACTCACACTCCCCCATCAACTCTTAAAAATCAAAATTCTATCCACCCATAAATATAACCCACCTCACATAGAATATACTCTACGCAACTACCACCCAACACTTTATTATTATATAATATGATTGAAACAGCATACATGCACTAAATCACATAGTAAATACCCTATGATGCAAAGTACAACTCACGCAGCACTTATGAAACAGTGGTCATGCTACACAACTTATATTGTGCTGCATGATCACAAACTAAACACTGACACATCACTGGAAACAACAAAATACAATTTATGCAGCATACTAATATAATTTTATACTGTAAAAAAAAAAGCAATACAGCACCCATGCACCTGGTGATGCAATAATAATTCACATGAAACTACTGAGAGCATGATAACAATAAAATACATTCTTTATTAGTCACAGGAGTTTCATACGTATATATGAAACATTTTTATGCAAAGCAAGTACAACCAAAGGCTCTCGAGAATGCTAAATGACCCAAGCTCTTTGCACTTATTTCAGCTGCCCTCCTTTGATATCAATTCACAGTCAGAAGTCATGCAGTGGACCTCTCACACGTGCTGATCAAAATATATGCACAAATGTTTATTCCAGGCAAAAATACATAATAGCAGGTCTTATTTCCATAAAGTCCTATATTGATAATAATTTATAATTTAGGCATAAGGAAGGTGTTAGTTTGTTTCATCAACCCCAGCACTTGACTGGTTCTGTATTTTATCAATACTCAAAGAATGAAAGATAAAGTTGACATCAACGGTATTTGAACTCAAGACATATAGAACAAATACTACAGGGCGATTTCTACAATACAGAAAGAAAAGACAGATGAAAAGCTGCTAAGCATTTTTCCCATCATGCTAATGATCTTATTAGTTCACTTGCTTTAATAATAATAATGTTAATAGTAATAATCCTTTCTAGGCCTGAAATTTTGGGGGAGGGGCTAGTTGATTACATCAACTCCAGTGCATAACTGGTACTTATTTCATCGAATCCGAAAGTCGACCTCGACAGAATTTGAACTCAGAGCATAAGGACAGCTGCAATACCACTAAGCATTTTGTCCAGCGTGCTTAACAATTCTGTCAGCTCACCACCTTAACAATAATAATAATACTGGAAGGCAATTAGTTAATGGCATTGTTCCCAGTGCCTAAGTGGTACCTATTTTATTGATCCCCGAAAGTATAAAAGGCAACGTTGACTAGGTGGAATTTGAGCTCAAAACATAACGAGCCAGAAGAAATGGTACTAAGCATTAACTAGAGCAAACATCATCATTATTATCAGCATCATCGTTTAAACATCCACTTTTCCATGCTTGCATGGGTAAAGCAGAATTCACTGAAGTAAGTTTTTCTGAGGTAGTTTTCACCAACCCTCACTTGTTTCCAAGCAAGGTAATATTTCCTCGTGACTTGATGTGTTTACATAAATAAGTGGATATGAAAGACACTTTGTATTATGGGAACACTTACTTATCACTATCATGAGAAAACACAACGAAACATGAGTATGAGAGGGTGCTGAAAAGTTCCTGGCTTTAAGGGTATCATGAAAGGTCTAGTTGGAGACCCAACCATCCAAGTTCTTTGACAAAGCTTAAAGAAACTGGAGGACCACTACAATAGGTGTGTGAATCTGAGAGGAGAATATGTTGAATAAAATCATAATTAACTGAAACTTCTGTATTTTCTTTTATGTAAAACCAGGAACTTTTCAGCATTCCCATGTGTGATGGGCCTTCATTTTCCATTTACCATCCACTAAAAAAGGTTTCGATATATGTAAGGTGCAATGCAGTAGAACTGAAACCAAAACCATGTGGTTGGGAAGCAAATATCTTAAACATGCAGCCATGTCTGCAGCTACAACCATACCTGCATCTATAGCCACACTTGTACTTTTAACCAGTTAAATTCAAATTCATTCATACACATCATTACACAAGATGTTAAAACCAATGGTGTTCCAAGAATGTGTGGAGGGGAACAAAACAAATATATATAAAATCGAAGGTGGGAGTCATCAATGTTATACAAAGAAAACACACAAAAAAATTTGTGTAAAAATAGACATGTAATAAATATTCCACAAAGAAAACATTGTAAATAAAACAAAATTTTATTTCAAAAGTACGTATTGAAATATTCCGGGTTACTATCTACACATGGGTAAGAACATACCATTTAGGTCAGATTAAAGCTTCACACATCTGCCACTGTTCACATTGGCATTTTGCATACCCAAAAGGGCTCATTAATATCCTTTGCAAGGGATGAGACACTTGATAGGAACTTCAAGTTTCCTATTTGAATAAACTGCTACAGGTGAAACTCGAAGTCCATATCAACCCAATATGCATAATGTGAGAGTGTGGGTGTGGATGTGTGTAAGTTTGTTTGTGAGAGAGAGTGTGCGTGAGAGAGAGAGAGAGCGTGTGTGTGAGAAAGAGAGAGAGTGTGTGTGTTTATACATATTCTTGGATATAACCCGTGTATGTAAATACATATGCATATATTACATGAAGCTACCAGCTACACATTCCAAGAATGCTGTTCTCAAAATTATATCACTGAGAATATTCCTGTCTAAGACCATATAAATATGACTGATGTATGAATCATTAAACTGTATGGGGATTATTGTTAGATTCAGGTGAATAGTTGGGCAACCTCTTTAAGACATTAAGACCTTAATGCTAACATGTCTCATTTTCAGACATTTCTCATAATGTCAGAAGATAAGCTTCAATGACTTTAATAACTAACATAAAATACTCTTTATTTCTCTACTTGTCTGTCTTACATGAGAACACTTGCTGACTACATGTCAGTATGTCCTCCTTCTACATTTTCTTTCCTATGTCCTCCTTCTTTAGCTCATATTAATATACTGATATTATTTTTCTAAACTTCCTTCTCTGACATGTTTCTTTTAATCTGACTCTATTCAATCTTTAGTAAATTAGTAGATCAAGACTATATCATTTGTACCACATATGTGTTAATTTGTTCACAAATTATTTGTTTATCTTTTGAACAGCCATGAATTTCATGCCATTCTTATAATCAACTTGCTGTATTTTACATGCCATTAGATCAAGTTCCCCCTTTCTTTTCAGCTATATTTAGTTCTACTTACTTTTTCCAGTAATTTTCAACTCCTCACCAGCTTCCAGTGGGATGGTACAATAGTTAGAAGAGAGAAAGACCCTCTTCTATCTGTTTCTAAGACTAAGGACAAGATGAATAATCTTGTGCCTTGTGGAGCTAGAATCAATACTGCTTGCTGGCTGCTGTTGATTTGTCAAATACTCTCCACCTCCATCATCCTCTCACTGTCTCCACTAGACATGACCCAAGAAGGAGTCTTTCTGCCACCTGGTTACCTCCTCACACTAAGGCAAAGAGATCTTCTCTGTCAACTGAAGAATTGAATCTGCTGCACTAGTTGCTGTCTCTGTTCTTCTCCACTAAAATTCTTTTTATTTTCTAATTCATTAGAGAAAAGAAGCCCTTAAATAAACTTTACTTTCATAAGTGTAGTGGAATGGCATTTTGCCCTTCACCACATGTATTGTGCTCTTTATTTCTACATCTGCAATGGATAGTGCTCCATGTGACTTTCAAGTGTCATTAAGCCTAGTAAGTTCCTTCTGACTCATCCTAACCACATATTGTCCCTCATCATCACTTCACTAATATGACAACAACAACACCAACACATACACATCCTCTTTGCCAAATGAAAACATTTTCATCAAGCATCAATATCGTTGTTGATTAACCTGAACTTTCAACATTTTGGCCTAAATGCTGGAGCACAAGTATTTGAGTGGATGTTTGCCTGTTTTGAGGTGTACCAAAACTGATACAAATAGCCTTGTAGTTTCTGTCTTGCTCAAAGGAAAAGATTTTTCCACACATATTTAACAAGGTTCCTTTTACTTTAACTTGATCCTATGCTAACTTATCTATAAGGTTGAGTGATTGAAAAGTAAGCTATTTCCTCTCAAACTTATTCCATTCGACAAAGTTTGCAGACATTTTTTTCATTCCTCAACAAAACTTTAACATATTATTTATTATTTTTCACTATGAATTCATCTTTTTCTCTATACCAACATAGATTAAATAAGTTTCACAGCATCTTGCCAATCCTTATTCTTTTTCATCATCTATCACACACAGACATACAATAACAGAACAAAAATCAGTCAACTCATTTATGTATACCATATCATATTTTGTAGGAACTTTTTTTATAGCTGGATATCTTTCCAGTACCTTTACACTTTAACAGAAGTGGTTGCATTTATAATACTATCAACATTATAAATGTTGTCTGTGGTGAGAATAAACAGAGCTCTCTATCCTTATTTTATTCATTTCTTTCTTTATTGCAATACAGAATTGTTATGATCCCATCATGAAAAGAGACAATACAATTGTTTGAAAGCAAATTAAAAGGGAATGGTTAAGATTTTTATCAAGGACTTTAAATTTCAAACAAAGATTTTTCTTTAATCACAATGGGCAAATGACTCTACAGAAGGGTTTGAATATAAATGAGATTATAGAAGGTTTATTGCTGTTACATGATTTAGTTTTATGCAAGTGGATAATCGGTACATGCTGAAAGTTTTTATGAAAGACAGGCCAGTGAGTGAGACTTTACTTAGTCACAGAACATGTTAGAACTAACAGTAAACTGTTGCTGAAATTATATCATATTTTCATGAGAAAGCGAATGGCAACATTTGATAATATAGTCATTTAATCATAGATATCCATAAAAAGAATAACAGGATGGTCCTGGAGGGTTAACCTGAAGCTAAGCAACAGCAACAGAAAGTCAATAGCTCAGCGTTTGAATCCAATCAAGGTTATCACAGCCATTACTCCATCTTGTATTGATAAAATAATTACTTGTAATATACTAGAATAAACGATGAACTTAATCAAGTAATCAGGACATTGAGTTTGTGGCCCACCAGCAAACAGAAGCCATTACCAAGGGAAATTAAATCTAGTTATCCTGAAAAAAGCAGCAAGTCAGGCAGTAGTTTTATGGAACAACTTTCCATTAATAAACAATAGCCAGTAAGCATTTCATCAAAAGTCTCCTGTTTTATCAACAAAGAATCTCTACAAAAGTAAATTCAGAGATCTGAACTGAATAACAGGATAAAGATTTAATTTGAGAGGTTTCCCAAGTTGAACTTGAATATAAGGATAAAAATATCACATTACCTCTTATATCCTGTCTCATAAGAAGCCATTTTATTTATCAGAAATGTCTCTAGGAAGCAAGTATGTTCAAAGATCAACACTTATCAATTGCACTAAATAGAAAATTACATTGATCTGCATTAAAGGTTTTGGAATCAATCTTTGATATTAGTAATTTCTTTGTTTTCATAGCATTATACAACTCATTTAAGATTCTGGAAGATGACTTAAAGTGAATTTGTTATAGACTGGCATATTTATGTAAGCTGATCGAATTTGAAAGAAAATAATGTCTTGTAAAAATACTAACATCAATTAATATTCTTTGACATGAAGATGGTAAGCTAGCAGAATCATTACCATGCCAGAAAAAGGCTTAGCTGCATTTCTTCTGACTTTACCTTCTGAGTTCAAATGTTGCCAGGGTCAGCTTTATCTTTTATCCCTTTTGGGACCAATAAAATAAGTACCAGTTGAACAGTGGGGTCAATGAAATCGAATTACCCCTCCCCCAAAATTGCTGGCCTTGGGCAAAAATTTGAAACCAATATTCTTTCATGTTTTTTTATATTCTAAATTCAAACCTTGCCTAGGTTGACTTCTACTTTTTTATCATTCCAAAGCCAAAAATCAATAAAATAAAATGCCATAAAGCATTGTAGTTAATTCAATCAACACTACCTCTTCCTCAAATTTGAGGAAGAGATGGAGTTGTTCGAAATGAATATTTCTGGACCTGAAATTTCAAATAATGAGTTTTATTTATCACCAGGTTGGTCTTGAATGAACAAACCTATGATCAAAGTGGTCTCATTTATGTGAATCCCATCTTTTCCCAGGCATAAATTTTTAGGATTCAATTATTTAATGTTTTTAAGATTGTAGTGTTAACTTTGAGAGACTGCTATTTCTTTTATGTTAAGCAACCACATAGAGTTTCCATCATTGGCTTATTTAATAATATGACATTTCTTGTTGTTCTGTTTAGACACAGGTCAGCATAATCAAGCAGACTTGTCAGCAAATGCACTCCAATAGAAACCATCCCAATTTCTGAATATCTTGGACTACATTCTCTAATGTATCCATTCATTTTTTTGAGGAAATTAAGTTGGGATTTGAGAAAGATTTGCCTGATATATCTAGCAAAGCAAGCCAATTTTCTCTGTCCTATCAATAAAACTTTCACTCGTAATATCACCTTTTATTAAAGTACAAATTTAATTCTGGAAATGTAGAGGCACAACCAAATGAATTAACTTTAGCATGGGATTGATAATAAGTACATCCATTCCTGAATAGAAGCTTGCAATTGACCATGACAAGATCTGAATCCAGAAGGCAGAGGAGGGAAGCTAAATAGAACTAAATTCTATTTAGGCTGCTAACTTTTCACCACTACTAAACCTACACCCTTCAATTTGCAGGAACATTGATAATCTTATATTGAAGTTTACATTCTTCAATACAAATGTGGAGCTTCCTATTTGCACTTAAAATTTGGTTTACTTAAGGGGTCTTCATAACATTATTACATGTATGTAATTGCTATTAAATCACATATACATGCATATGTGTATAAGTTTGTGTGAATACATATCATCATCCTCATCATCATCATCATCATCATTATTGTTTCAACATCCACTTTTTCACACACACATGGGTCAGACAAAGGTCACTGAGACAGATTTTCTATGGTTGGGTACTTTTCTGTTACCAACTCTTAGCTGTTTCTATGTAAGGTAATAATTCCCTTTGGTTAGACATGTTTTCACAGAAGATTGGTAATAAAGGACACCACTTGTATGACAGTGATGCTCATTTACAACTATCACATGACACCAAGACAAGAAAACACTATGACACTCATACACACGTACACCCACTTACATATGCACAATGGACTTCTTTCAGATTCTATCTACCTAATGCACTCTCAAGGCTTTAGTGAGCCAGGAGTTACAGTAGAAGATACTCGCTACATAGAGGAACTGAAACTGTAACTATATGAGTCAGAAACAAATTTCCTAGCAAGACACACACAGTGTGTGTGTGTGTGTGTGTGTGTGTGTGTTTGTGTGTTTGCGTGCGTGTGTGCGTGTGCATGTGTGTGTGTGAGGGATTCAAAGGGAGAGAGACTGGATATACATTACTGACAATGATATCGACGCATTTTTATATAATTAATTAAACATGGAATAATGAACTCAAGGTAGAAGTATGAACTTTATATGCTTTGTAACTGAAAACTTTTTTATTTGCATAACAGCTAATTTATTTTGAACAATTAAAAGGTGCAGCCATTAAAAATTCTAATAATTTTGTTTGCATTCCAGCTGCTTTGTAAACAGCGTGGGCACGTTCATGAATGGTCTAAATGAAAACTATAATTTTTGTTGTTAAACCATAACATAAACTAATTAATTATTTCCCTATTTCAACTAATTCTTTGTTGATAAGCCAAGACCATTTAATTTGCATTTGAAATAGTCACGTAGATTAAGGCGACGAGCTGGCAGAAATGTGGACCCGCCGGACAAAACCCTTAGCAACATTTCGTCCGTCTTTACGTACTGAGTTCAAGCTCCATCTTGGGTGACTTGGCCTTTCATCCTTCCGGAGTCGTTAAAATAAGTACCAGACGAGCACTGGGGTGAGGTGGTCGATGTAATCGACTTTACTCATTCCCCGAAATTGCTGGCTTCGTGCCAAAATTTTAACGAGTGTAATTATATATATTTCAAATTAATTGTCCCAAAATGAAAGTATTTGATGATAACGTATTTATCTTTAATCATCTATTTGTTTCCTCATGGGACGGCTGTCATTTTGGGACACCGCCCCAGAGGGTTTCAACCGAACAAATATGATCCAGGTGCTTATTTATTAAGCTTGTTACTCAGTCTTTCATTTCCTTTTGTAAACGTTATACAGTCCAAACTGTTTAATAAGAGGCTTTTCTTACTATAGTACAGCGGCCATATTTCCTGATATTACTTATAGTAGCAAAAGTATACCTGCAAAGCTATCTGTCATAAGACAGGTAACACCTATAAAATAATTTACTTACCTTTAAACAGGTTATGCTGCCTAGCCTGTAGCGATGCTGGTCTTGTTTTCTGACAAGTGATCTGACTGTCCGCACCCACAACAATAGTAAAACAAATATTGGAATAAGAACGATCCCCAACAGATAAAGTTACCATATCCTGTTTCTTAGCGCAGTAGTGTCATAACTCACAGCTAATAGCTTGAGTTTACTGATCATGACTTATCATTTTTACTTATCTCACCACGTGATTACTGATCAAAGATATCACATTTTGCTTTTCGTTGACATCATAAACCAAATTTACAGATTGACAATCTTTTCAAATTGCAACCTCAAATTTTAAGAGGTCGCCTCGTTTACAGGAACCGAAGATCGTAGAAATTAACAGCTTATAATCCACACCTTACAATTGAAATTCCTTATTCTCGACCCGGGTGACCCAAAATTACACCCCTGCCATATTTTCCATTTCCACGCTCATTTCCAAGGCATTTTAAATATAAGTTTGACTTCACTCAAAGAATTTTTTCATTATGTTTTATACTTCAATTTGTTTATTATCTTCACATTTTCCTGGTCCCTTTATATTTGTAACGCCTTAAATACACGACGCGGCTACCTTTAATACGTGGTACCTTCTTTAGTGGCCACTGTCTGAGTTTCTGGCACCTTTAGCCCGCTTCGTATGCAACAACAATCATACTGAACGACTTGGTTAGCTTGTTTCCTTACCTGATTAGAAAAAGATTTTGAATAAACTGAATTAATATTAATATCATTATTATTCAATAGTCTTACTTTTATCATATGCTTTCACCGCACTACAGATCGCAGCTCTGTGTGTCTTGTGTATGTGCTGTGGTTTGTCTTGGTGTTGTTATTTTCACTGTATTGTAAGTGCTTTATATAGGATGTGTGTGCTGTTTAGCAGTGCTATTTTCTGTATGTTATATATATATTCATAAGTTCTGACATTGTGGTTATGCATTTATCTGTATGCTTTTTAATCATAGTTGATGCACCTATTATTATAGGGTTTCTGTTTTCAGGCTCCACATTGTGTTATCTCTATTTCCAGATCTTTCTATTTCGAGAGTTTCTCCGCTTCTTTTAGAGATATAATGTTAGGATTAATGTGTCGATTAAAGAGCAGTTATTTTTATTATTATTAAAGGCGGCAATTAGGCGGTGAGCTGGCAGAACCGTTAGCACGCAGGACGAAATGCTTAGCGGTATTTCGTCCCGTCTTAAAGACGTCCTGAATTCAAATTCCGCCGAAGTCAACTTTACCTTTCATCCTTTCGGAGTCGATAAATTAAGTACCAGTGAAACACTAGGGTTGATGTAATCGACTTACCCCCCCCCCACTACCACAAAGAATTCAGGCTTTGTGCCTATAGTAAAAAGGATTATTATCGTTCAGCCAATTTCACATGATAACAATGGCACTCTTCTGTTTTTTTTATTTCTGTATAACTTCTGGAGGAGTTACCTCAGTCCTATGTAATCTTATTATTATTATCATTATTAAGACAACGAGCTGGCAAAATCGTTAGCACGCCGGGCAAACTGCTTAGCAGCATTTCGTCCGTTTTTACGTTCTAAGTTCAGATACTGCCGAGGTAGATTTTGCCGTCCATCCTTTCGGGGTCGATAAATGAATTACTGGGGTCGATGTAATCGACTAGCTCCTTCCTTCAAACTCACAACCTGACGATCGTAAGCTCGACGCTCTAACCACTGAGCCATGCGCTTTCACTCATGTTGATATAGCAAACACAAAAATAAGAAACGCTTGCCATCACACTCGATGACAAAGCACATGAACTCCCAAAAGCGAAACACATTATTAAATTTGAGTGAGGTAAGGCAGCAGAACTCGTACGTCCCGAAATGCTAGAGGCAAAATAGAAGAAGACAGTCTATTTCAGATGCGTATCACGCAAAAGTAGGAGAGCTGAAATAGCCTCTATCAGTCTCGTTGAGAAGGATCTCAGAGAAATTTTAATAGATGTGACCCATATACAGAGTGAGAGGCAGTTTGCCAGCATTGGGGTCCTCTTTAAAAGTGAAGATTTCGCGCGAAGGTACGCAGTGTCACCCCAGTGGACTGAGGAGTGGGTCCTGTATCCCATCTACCTCTCAAAGAGAACGACCAGAATTAAGGTAAATGGCGTGCTACCGAGCGTAAACGTCTGGTGGATCGTCGTCTGTGTGGTGCAGAATCCAGAGTCACTCCTGGAGGTAAAAAGGAGTAGGAAGAACTGGTGCGGGATCAACTTGGAAATATTAATCCATGCGAATATCGAGAAGATCCTGGACCTGATCCAACTGCCCAACGGGATGGGACTGAGTGTCGTCGTGGAAGGCAGGAAACCCAGATACGACATTTGTGGAATCACAAGCAACCTGAGAGCCTTCTGCTCCAAAATGTTGGGAGGTACGCGGCCACACTTGCAGCCTACAATAGCAGTAACAACAGAGACCTTTTAATAAAACTGAAGTTTTATCTCCAACAACAACAGAGGTATGTGTACCCCATAAATTGGAGAACACCATATTATTACCCACTTGTTATTTCACGTCACCCTTTCTTATAACAATATTCCTTTGTTTCTTTCCTCCTTGTAATTCTGTCTTGATAGTTCCTATCCACATTGCATCCCTTTTATGCACCACATTGTTTTCTCATAACCCACTCCAGAACTCCTTGGCTTGATTTTGCATCAGGAACAACATTTTCCCCATTGTCTCCTTCTAAAGTTCGGAAGGATTGCTTCGGGTTATTTATGAACAATCAGCTCATTGAGTATTTTCTACTAATTCGGTCTTTGATGGGCTGTGATGGGTGCATGATAACTGAGTCCATGCAGATGTGTGCGGAATTTCAGCGGTGGTTCTGGGACAGTGGTGCATTTCACCTCCTATCTCACTGATATGCCGCGCCTCTCAGCCAGAGATGCGGAATTCTGTGAAATGCCGATAACAGCCGAAGATATACGGATCGCGATGACGAGCTGCGCAAGAGAGAAATCTCCGTGATGGGATGGTCTGGCCTTCGAATTTTATTTTCATAGACCAGACTTGTTCAGTGGTCTCTTGGCAGAATATTTGCTGTAACCCATCTTTTATACTAAAACAAAAACAATGTACATGATAACACTTCCGTTCAGTTAAGATCAGAAGCCATGAGAGCCTGCTACTGCATCAGAGCATTTTTATTATTATCATTGTTACTGTTGTTTTTGTCTTGCAATTTTTCGATATAATAAGTACAAATGAAGTACTGGGTCTATGGTGTCAACTAATCCCTTCCCCTCAAAATCACTTGGTTTGTTCCAAAATTCGAAACCATTATTATCTCGCAACTTGTCCAGTATAAAAACATAGCAATAGAAATACTCCCATCCCGACCCCACGAAACCCCGAGGAGATACTAAATGCCTGTCTTTAGTTCTGGTTTAATGCCATGTAAACTCGAAGCATATAACCTTCCTATGAAGAGAATTCCCGTATTAATCTATAGCGTTCCCATGTAGTCTGTACCTTTTTCTAAAAATAAGCTAAATTGATGTTATGTAAAGTGTTAAGCCCGCAAGGAAAAAAAATAATAACAAAACCTTTGCAGTGGATTTGAAACCACAATCTGCTAGTAGGTATAGTCCAATACATTAAACATCTCGCCTCTGAACTCTACCTTAGTGGGGTCTATTTTATTTGTCATCTTTGTCTTAGTCGAAGTCAGGCAGTGCTTCATGCTCTGTTCTCTAAGAAATGTAGGAAGAATTTAGCATTAGACAAAAAACTTGCTCCAACAACTTACAAGAACAACTGCAAAGAGATTCATTCCCTCCTCGGATGTTGATCAGTGTGCCACCATCTTTATTTAACAAAACTGATTTTTTTTGTATGTGTGTCTGAATGAAATCAATTTCAAGCATATCATCTCCCGTGGTGCAGACCTGGTTTCAAAAATGTTGCAACTCTCCCCCCATTCCGTTACTTTATCAGACAGCACATCTACGAGTAAAGAATTTGGAGCTGTTCCCACTCCTACTCTTTCCAGACTTCTCTCATTGTACACATTCACTTACATGCACATTCAC
>JAOPJW010000001.1:15682763-15693312 GCA_027122535.1 Octopus maya | reverse complement strand
GTCCTCAGTCGAGCCGTCCAACCCATGCTAGCATGGAAAGCGGACGTTAAACGACGATGATGATGATGATGATGATGCACACACAAACACAAAAATTCTCCAGACATTTAGCTGTTATTTTTAGTATATTGAGTTTTGTGGTGAGGACATCACATGCTGTGATCCTTTTGCTGTTTCACTATAAATCTATGCATGTGGAAACAGACAAAATAGCTGTTCATTTTCACTTTTAGATAGTGGGATAGGGTTGCGAGGGGAGGGGGTGTTGATCAGTTTTGGAGTATTTCATAAAAAATTTGAAATTCAAATGTCCCCCACCACCTCCATATTCTTAATCTCTGTATTTTTCCACGTAGATTAAAAAAAAATTTGAAAAATGTTAAAAATTAAAAATTGGGTGCTGAGGGAATAAAAAGTTTTGAAAATGTGGTTTTTTACATATTCGGAATCTCTGTCATTGGAAACATAGGTATGTGGTGGTGGTGGTGGGGGGGAAGTCATTTTAGTGACTGGGCACTAAACTAGATCCTGAAAGTTATGAGAGGGAAAAAAAACAGACCGTGTGAACTATCTGACAGTGCTCCCTGCACCCCTTTGGAAAAAATTTTCTTCACAAATTTCTTTATAATCATAATCAATGCTGTTTGAAAGGTGTTTCTGTAAAATTTCATTGAAAGATATCCATTTTTCTGAAAGTTATGAGGGAAGAAAAAACCGGATTGTGTGAATATCCAACAGTCCTCTCCCCGCCCATTCCAAAGCAATTTCCCCCAGAAATTTCTTTATAATCATAATTTGTGTCATTTGAATGGTATTTCTCTAAAATTTCATCAGTATATATCCATTTTCCTGAAAGTTATGAGGGAAAAATCTGATCTTGTGAATTTTCTGAAAGTCCCCCCCCCCCACCAAATTTGCTCGTTTGCGCAAATTTTCTTTTTCATATTCGTTTTCTACACAGTTTTTAACACTTAGTAGACTGTTTTTTTTTTTGTTAATGGGTCTTAAACTTTATATTGACTGATGTTCTGAGGTTTGATGTTTTGAAAGCTTGGTAACCAGTATAAAAATGAGTTGGTAAAGTTCAGTAAGCTATTATTCCTACCAGTAATAAGTTTCTCTCTCAAGGTGAAGGGAAGATTGCATGGTGCTTGTGTATGAATTGCAATGCTACATGGTTGTGAAGTGCCAAGAATTTGTAAAGACTTGAAAGAAATGAAGCAAGTGTAATCTGCTGGGTGTATAATGTTAATGTGCATGAATGACAGCGTGAGCTGAGAAAAAAACAACTGTATATAAGAAGTATAATATAGTGTGCAAGAAAGAATATTGCACTGATTCAGCAAGTAAAATGTGTGTGTGTATACACATACACACACCATTGTTACCGTCATCATTTAACCCTTTTCCCATGCTGACATGGGTTGGATGATGGTTTGACATGAATGGACAAACCAGGGGGCTGTGCTGAACTCCAATATCATCTTTGGCATGATTTCTACAGTTAGATGCTCTTCCTAATGCTAATCACTTCACAGAGTGTACTAGGTGTTTTTTTTTTTTTTGGTTTTTTTCATGGCACCAGCATTGTTGATGTCACCACATACATGCAAGACAAGACCTGTTAACTTAGTAGGGTATAGTATTAAGGGATATGAAAATATGATAGAGAGACTAAGCAAGTGTCTTGCTGAAGAGGTGAATACAAAGTTTGCCTGTTTTAAAAGGAAGATGTGAGATCAAGGTAAGGTGAATACAAAGGACAAAAAGGATAGAGAAGCAGAAAAGATGAATAGGTAGGTAAGTGTGCTAGAGCGAAAATAGTGTGACAGAGATATGGAATATCAGTTTGGTGGCGGAGAAGTGAAGGAAAAAAATAGGAGTAAGTCAGAGGGGACAAGGTGACAAGGGACAGTAGTAGGAATACATTGTGAAGTGTAGGGGGATAAGTGGTTTAGGAATTTTTGCTCCTAACAAAGAAAACCTGAAATGTAGAAGGTAGACATTCTACAAATACAAGAATAAAAGGATGATAAGAATTTGCAAATATGGCTGTAAGTCATTTTAATTTTTATACTGCATGCAAATTACAGTATTAGTATAGAGAGAGATACAGGGAGTTTCTGTGCGTTTGTATTCATATGCATAAGAGGTGGTTATGTTTGACTGTTACATCACCTGGAATTGTAGCAGGATGAAAATACATCTAATCACTTTGGTTGTGTCGTCCAAAAGCTATAGATTTAATTCTCCAACAATGCAACACCACGACATGCGCCATCCAGTGGCCAATGGATAAGACAACTGGTTTCAAGGGAGGTAACTGTCTACATGCCCACCCCTTGCAAGATTCGAAGTCGGAACTAATGAATGGTGGACAGAAAGTTAAGGGAATACAAACACACAGATTGCAAAGAGGCAACAGTGAGAGAAATGTGTACAATGTGAAAAAGAATAAACTTTGAGAAAAAATCTGCATGCACATAGAACAAAAGTAATTGCAACAGGCATACAAAAGGAAAACAACAGTGTGCGTGTGATGCTTCTGGACATATATACAACTGTATGGATGTATGTGATGCAAGGCAGACAGTGTGCTGTATGTAGTGTGGATATATACACAAATATCTGTGTGGATGTTTTCTCTTTTTTGTTTTTGTAACAAGAATGTGAAATTGGAAAACACATGAGTGTCATTGTAACAGTTAACGTGAGAAAGTCATATAAAAATTGCTTTTGATAGTCTTTTCGGCCAATGTACCGACCTGCCTGAATGTGTTGAGGTTGCTGTAGAGTGTCTTTGCAATTTGTTTGTTTTGTTGGGTGTAGGTGCTTGTGGTGCTGGGCATGAAAATGTCTGGAAAGATGGGTGTGTCTGTTTTGGTGAATGCTTTTTTAACTCTGTCAACAGAGACATATCTTTTCTGTTCATGTCCATAATAAACAGTTTCTCTCTGTGCTTAAGTACACAGTAAGAACTAGAATAAGGTGGCGTCAATGGACCCTTGATGGAGTTGTTCCGAATAAACACATGCATCTTTGTGGATATGTGAGAAGGACCGCAGAAGGTACAGACTGTTGTCTAGGCAACATTGGAGGTAGGTCCACAAAGGAGGATCTAAGTTGAATGATATACAAAGTTGGGTAGGCATTGTGTACACAATGGGTGCTAACATTTGGCCAGGTAGTACCAAAGTGGTGCCATACAAGATTTTGGCAGAAGAGTATCCCAAATCTGCTTTGATGGCTGAACAGTAGCCTAGTAGAACAATAGGAAGGAATTCCGACCAACGATGGGATTCAGGAGCAGCACAATTCGTGGCTTTTAGCTGCCTATGAAAATTCTCTACCATTCCGTTCGCAGCAGGGTGGTAGCTTGTGGTGTAAATATGCTGTATTCTGAGTTATTGTGACAGTTCACGAAATAAACTAGATTCCAACTGGTTACCTTGATCAGTCGTGATCTCTGAGGGTATTCCAAAACAAGAGATCCAACCTGAAATGAGTGCTCTGGCAACAGAGACTATAGAAATATCCACTAGAGGGATGGCTTCAGGCCATCTGGAGAATCTGTCAATGCTGATCAGAATATACATGAACCTGCAACTGATAGGCCGTGGACCAACAATGTTGATATGAATGTGCTGGAACCTGGAATCCAGCAGCTGGAAGTGCCTCAAAGGAGCTTGCATATATCTGTGTAATTTTGCATGCTAACAACATAGATGGGCACGTGACCAAACAGTAATAGAACATTGCATATTCAGCCATATCCAAAGAGTCCAAGGAAGGTTAGTCTGCATCCATAGCAACCAGATCAATTGAGGCAGGAGACAACAAAGAGGTGAGACAGTGCGTCTGCAAGAATGTTGTCTGTGCTTGCAATGTAGCAAATGTTACTAGTGAACTGCGAGATATAATCCAAGTGCCTGGTCTCTCTGGGTGAGTACGGTCAGTTTTGGTAAACAGTTTATGATGGGTGAAAACCGTGAACTCCCTACTCTCAAGAAGGTGAGCAAAATTCTTCACTGCAAGATAAATAGCTAAAAGTTCTTTACTGAAAACACTGTAATGCAATTCAGCAGGTTTCAACCAATGATAAAAGAAAACCAATGGTTGAGTTTATCCATTTACAGTTTGCTGCAACACAGTACCCACAGCTAAATCAGAAGTGTCAACTGTTAGAGATAGACTGGCATCAGGAGCAGGACAAGCCAGAAAGGATGCAATGGCTAGCCCAGTCTTGGCCTTTTCAAAAGCTTGCAAAGCAGTAGGAGACAATGAAATATTAGCATCCTTAGTCAGCTGTCCTTTTAAAAGTTGGGTCAGAGGGGACAACTTTTTCACACAGTTGGAAATGAATCTTCTATAGAAATTAATTAGACCCAGAAATGTTCTTAACTGTTTTAAAGACAGAGGAGGAGACAAACATTTGATGGCCTCTGCTTTAGACGGAAGCGGGCAAATGCCATCATCTATGCAGTGCCCCAAATATTCCAAGCTGGAAGATCCAAACTCACACTTGGACAGCTTGATCTTTACACTAAAAGAACACAAATGTTGGAACAGCTGTGTTAAATGCTGGATATGTTGATCCTAAGTGATGCTGGCAATTAGGAGATCATCCACATATGCGAAAACAAAAGGTAAGCCATCTCTGGCAATCTGCAGCTTTTCTGGAGACAAACAACAAGGTCTGGAAAATACAGGAGGTCCTTTAGTCATTATAAAATGCCTAGTAGAATGAACTGGCTCGGTTAGCTGGAATGTCAAATGCATTAATTTGGGAAATGAAGCAAGTAACTATAGATATGTGTTTCCAGCAGCAGTTACGAAGAAATATGGACTCACAGCAGGAACAGTAGTATCCTCTCTGGAGGCAGTGAGGAAAGTAGTTCTATCTAAAAGTCGACATCCCCTAGGGGTGAATAATGGTGAAGAAAATTTGCACCCAAAATTGGATGTAGTAAGTCAGCAATAATGAAAATACACCGGAATACCCTATGGAGTGACAAATCAAGAGTAATGGAGATTTGACCATAGGTCTTGATAGCAGAATGGTTAATCACGAACAAAGTAATGTATGAGAGAACAGGATCGGTGAACGTATACTGTCAAGGTCAAATGCTAACACTGGCTCCTGTGTCTATCATAAGACTTTGAAGATTTTGTGTCACAGATGAAGAATGCATGGTGAGGATTTTCAGTGGGGGAGACGACTGATGTGCACAGGGTCTCCTTGCCTAGTTTTCCGCTAGGATGTAAGAGCAGGGCTTTATACAATGATGAGCTTGATCCTTGAACCGTCTGTGGTACCAGCAAACTGGAGGGGCTGGCAGTGCAAGGTTACACGAAGGAGAATGCTGTCTGGGCCAGTTTCTTGAATGGGACTGTGAAGAAGAAAAAGAAAAGCAATTCCTAAAGAGGCACAAAACCTGCTGAGTGAGTTCCTGGATCACTTTCAAGGGCTCCAAATATTGTTTATCTGCCTTGATGGAAGAAGTTTTAGAGGAGGCACCAGCGATATTATCCACAGAAGGGTTTTTGGAGAACTCAAGAATCCTGTCTGCTGTGGTGGCCATTTGGTCAATAGGAGTGGTGTCCACTAGATGCACCAGGGCCAACTGGATATTGAGCGGCATACAAGAGAAAAAGAATTGCTTAACAAAAGCCTGACCCTTGTAAGAGTCGTCTGCAAGCTCTAGTAGCCATCTCAAAAACTCAGTTGGTTTCCTGTCTCCCAAATATTCATCCTGCAGCAGTGAGCGAAACTTGCTCTCCACATAGCACCTTGGACTTGAACTCCTCGTAGGAATCCCATCTGGTGTATCTGTAAGCAAATCCTTGACAGACGAAACGAGTGGACAGTAAGCCGGACAATGCGATCTGCAGTTTGGTCAGTGGCTGGCGAGTGCTAGTAGCAATAAAGTAGGACTCCAGTTGCAAGAACCACATTTTCGCTTCCCCATGGAATTGAGGGAGCGGAAGATTGCTAATTTTATAAAGGAAGAAAAACCATTGAGAAGAAAGGAATGTCAAGGAACACCAAAATAAATTGGAGAAGGCTGCATGTTAGAATCATGACGGGATCACCATTTTTAGGAATTTTTGCATCTAACAAAGAAAACCTGAAATGTAGAAGGCAGACATTCTCCAAATGCAAGAATAAAAAGATAAGAATTCGCAAATATGGCCATTAGTCATTTTTATTTTTATACTGCATACAATTACAGTATTTGTATATAGAGAGATAAAGGCAGTTTCTGTGCGTTCGTATAAGAGGTGGTTATGTTTGACCGTTACATCACTTGGAATCACAGCAGGAAGAAAATACATCTAATTGCTTGGTTGCACCATCCAAAAGCTATAGATTTAATTCTCCCATAATGCAACACCACGACATGCGCCATCCAGTGGCCAATTGATGAGACAACTGGTTTTAACGGAGGTAACTGTCTACAATGGTATTATTTACAGTATCTGAGTTAGTAGTACCACAATAGATTGATGGAAGAACGGATGTTAAAAGATGAGTTTTGGTGGAAGGTTTGACAGATCCTCATTTTTGCTGAAATAGATCTTCTTAAGCACAGCATATTACCATTTATTTCAGTCTCCTATCATCTTGAGGTCAGTCTTTGTCATTGTCCCATGTCTTTTTAGGTCTCTTTCTCCCACAGGCACCTTCCATGTTTAACAATCGACACTTCTATATACAACTGACCTCATCCTCTACATCACATGACAATACCATTATAGTCTTCTCTCCTACGTACCACATCTGATTTTTCTCTTGATACATTTGTACTTTGTTGTACATGCACACTGACATTGCATTCATTGGAGCATGCTAGTTTCAATTCTTTCTAGTCTTTGCATGTCCTCTGCATTCACAGTTCAAGTTTCACAACTATGTAACATTGCTGCTCATATGCAGGCATCATAGAATCTGCCTTTCACTTAGAGTGAGAGGCCTTTTGTTATCAACGTAGATAATAGTTTTCTGAACTTCTTCCATCCACTACAAATTAGGTTACTTTAGTAACAGAAATTATCTACTACCTCTAGAGGGCTTTCTGGATTTTCCAGCTCATCTATTTCCCATGTGCTCTTAGTGTCTATTGTACCTGTGCATCTGCCACAAACAAAGTTTACTTTCCTGTAATTCCACTGCACATCTTATTTGTGTATAGTTTGCACAGTGTGCAGTGTATGGAATTTCTACCTACACCTGTTGTACATATTCAGCAAAGTCGTTTACCTAAAGTAATTAGTGTTCTGTCTGTTTTCCTGCTAACTAGAACTTTGGTCTTTGCCAATTTAACTTAAAGTCCTTTGATTCCAGGCTTTGCTTCCACACTTGGAATTTCATTTCTAATTGTACTATAGTTTCAGCTATAAAAACAAGGTCATCAGACTAGAGGAGTTCCCACGAGTAGTCAATCTTAAATTCCTGTTATGATATGGAAGACTATGGTAAGGGGACTGATAACCTAAGCCTGATGAACTACTTGCATATTAAATACATCACTGTTAACTCTCACTTTGCTTGTACATAGCTTGAACAGCTTTCACTACCCATTCATCTCTTCCTAGTTTTTGCAGCAACTACCAGATGAGGGAACAAGGCATCATCAACTTTCTCCTGGTTGACAACTGCTAAGTACAATGATTTACTTTTTGTTAAATATGAGGTGGTATGAAAAAGAACCTGGACTAGTTCTGTTGCACACCAACAGATGGCAGCACATGGTTGCGTGCACAGTGAGAGCTAGCAGTGACCTTCTTGAGGCAATATGCTGAGTGACATCACTGTGTTTACTTTGCAAGTTGTGAAATTTGTGTTTTTGTGATCATGCGTATGGTGTTGTCTGCGATTTTATCATGGACAGGAAGTTGGAACAAAGAGCCAATATGGAATTTTGCGTTAAACTTGGCTAGTCTAATACAGAGACATTTGAGCATGCTTTGGCAAGCTTATGGCAATGAGGCAATGGGTCATATGCAATGTTTCAAGTGGTACAGGTACTTCGAAAGCAGAAAAACATCCCAAGAAGACCTTGAGTAATCTGAAAGACTAACCATGAGTGTTGCCACCAAGAAATGTGGAGAAAATTCATCAGCTTGTTGTGCATGAGGATCAATGGAGGACAATCAACAACATTTTGAAGTGTTTGAGGGAGGACATTTGGCAAACACGACCAGATCTGTGGAGCACAAAGAATTGAATTCTTTATGACAACAATGCACCAAGCTCTCCTCACTTGTAAGTTTCTCGCCAAAAACAACATGATATCGCTTCTGCAAGATGAAAATGCAGCTCAAAGGCCACTGTTTTAATACCATTTAACACCATCAAGTGTGAATTGCAGAAGGACCTCAACTTGCTTACAGAAAACGACTTCTAGGTTGGACTCCAAAAGTGGCAGGAATGCTGGGACCAGTGTATTGTTACGCAAGGTGATTACTTCAAATGAGATAATGTTAAAACTTAGATAAATAAGTTATTCTTTATTAAACATAACTAATCCAGGAACCTTTTGACATCATTTCTCCTGCAGTTACTGAACTATAAAGAGAGCATCAGCAGTACTCCTGCCTGGCATTAAACGAAACTACATTTCATCAAGGTTAACTGTCATCCTAATTAATTGGGTTATGACTCTTTCAGTGACTTTCCTAACTTGATCCAGTAATTTGATACCTCTTTAATCACTTCTCTCTTGAAACAGTTGACTATGATGCTGCTACACCTGGCCAAGCTGATTAACTATATAAGTACCTACTCCACCAAATATTTTAAGCATTTTAACAATAATTCCTGATGGGCCAGACTCTTCCCATGCTTCATATTCTTATTGCTTTGTCTATAACACATCTGTCAACAAAAAAATGGCTAAGCATTCTGTTGGGTGCGCATTTGAAAAACTGTCTTTCTCCCATTCATTCTCCACATTTAGTAGCCTTTCATAATAGTACTTGTATGCTTCTGTCTTTTCAGAATCACTAAGTGGTCGTGTACCATTATTTATCTTTACACATTTACCTACATCTTGATTTTCTTAGATACATTACCTCACAGTCTGGAACACCTCATGCCATAGAATATTGGCAAACCTCTTCTTTTCTGTTTCTCTTCTTGCGAAATAAACCTGTCTCCTAGCTTCTCTTCTAGCTACCTGATATAGTTGCCTGCTGCCCTAGTCTTCCAAACCTTTCTTTTTGCACCCTCCCTGTTCCACCACAATGTTATCCTTGGTCTGGCTGGAATTTTGCACTAGCCATAGATTTGGACTGTAGCCCTCAGTAGGTTGTCTTATAAGAACTTACAGTTGTCCGCCATATATGTATATATATATATATTATTTCACTTAGGCATAAAACTCAGTGTGCATATGCTTCAGAACAAAGTATCAGTTGAGTAAAGAGCAGTAATATAAATTTAATTAACGACATGGAAATAAGTGATTATGTCTCAAACTTCATTAGCTTACAGCTGTTTCTGCTATGAGGGCAATGCTCTTGCTGTTGAGTGCTTGTGTTGCACCTTATAGCTTTGTTGGAACTTCAGAAATAAAGTGCAATGTTATTTGGGAAAATATTTACATATATATATGTACATACATGTGCAAATGAATAAATAACATGATGGATAAATGTCAGTTCATTACAACTGTTTCTTATGCATTTTTGATAGATGAATCAGTACATTACATCATTGTAAAAAAAAAGTAAAACAATTGAAGAACTGATTTTAATTTATATACATCATCTGATGAATACTGTTTTTTGCAATGATGTAATGTATTCATTCATCTATTAAAAATGCATAAGAAACAGTTGTAATGAACTGACATTTAGCTATCATCTGTCATTTCCTTATAGTACACCAAAAGGGATTCATGACCCATCAGACATCCTAGAATATACCAAACACTGTGTGATCAACACAACATATGCTCTGGACCAGCCCCTAGGCATTAAATACTCGTAGAGGTGGTTTTCTCTGTGTACACGACTAGAATATTTTACTGGATGTACTTCAGTATCCAGTATATTTATTTGACTGAAGGTGGTGCTTACAGGTTAATTCAACCCAACCTGGTGCATGTCATTTAAGTATGTGATTCTCACCAGAATCCTTAATATTGTATATATGTGTATATATATGTATGTATGAATGGCTTCAGTGACACACACTCACATACACACACACAGGTTGTTTTAATCGATTTTCTCTGTAACTATGGGGGCTAGGGAAAAAAAAAGCGCGTTCCAATCTATGCACCCGTCTCCACATGTGTGCCATTTTTCACGCGAATCCACCCAGCTGTTTGGCTGTGAACCTCGAGATAAGAAAGAAAACAACGGTTGCCCATGTTCAATTTATATTATAGACTAGCAGCTAAACCCAGTTTCACCTGATCTGTTTGGATGATGTGGCTGTGATTGTTTTCAGTTAGGCATAATCTATAACAGCATTTCTGAACCTGATCATTTCGTGTCCTGTTTCAATTGGAGCCTCCAGCTGTATGAACATTTCACCCCC
>JAOPJW010000001.1:15468358-15479225 GCA_027122535.1 Octopus maya | reverse complement strand
CACACACACACACATATATATATGGGGAAAGAGAGAGAGAGAGCAAGAGAAAAAGAGATAATCAGCCTTATTCTTTCATGATTAGTTTGTAATTAAATACTGACCAGTCAGTTTCATACAAGTAGTTAGTAGTAGTAGTAGTTTCTTAATTAGGTGTGATGTATTAATGAGGAAAAATGCTGCCCAAAGCAAGGTCTAAACTCACCATCACAAAGCCAGACATTCAGTACCTTATCTACTTGAAATACTATATAAAGCAAAAGTTGCTGTCAATATGGAATCCTTTATGTAGTCATTTAATTTTCTAGAAACAACAACCAAGCTTCCTTCAAATCATACCCTACCAAATTAAATAAAGGATACATAGAATAATGTATCCCTGAGCAAATGACAACATCAATATGAACAATTACAGAAACAACAGCAATAATCCTGCATATACATTGAAATTTCATATGCAGAAGAGGGAAACTTTCTGTGCCGTTCATATCTTTTTTAAAGATAAACAAACTAAGCAAAGCAGTTCTGTTTAGGAATTGAAATTGTATTAACTGACTGAAACAACTGCTGCAACACTCAAAAATTTACCAGATAACTGAATAAGTGAATGTTTTGGAATACAGGATTTGTTCTGTTTTGTTTTAATTTTTGATGCAGCTGCTTCTTTTCATTTTTTTTTCCATTTTTATTTAACTAACAGTCTTTTTGTTTCTTTGTTTGTTTTTCTTTTTTTCTTTTTGTTTCCTAGAATTAAACATTCATGGAAATTTTTTCCTTTTTTTTTTACTTCTACTGAATTAAGTCTCACCTCTTAAGTGAATTGGGTTAAAGTCAATACATTAACAACAACATTGATGTAGAGATGCTGGAGTGCTGACAATCCTAAGTAAATAGTACAGTGAATGGTTATTTCAGATTGTCTCATTGATCAATGCTGACTAAATTGCTTAAGCTTTGTATAGTGACCTACCCACGGACACCATTTGCCTCTGCCCACCCAGCTTCACATATCATTATCAGTAGTTTAATCGTCATGATCACATTAGTGGTGACAAACAGTTTACTTTGTTCCTACTAACATTGAATTCTCACTCAGAGCACTCCCCACCCATCCAAAAATCAATTAATCTGTTTATTTAAGGCATTATTGATTTTCTAGGACTCACTAATATTCAATCTTATTTATATATATGTTTTTGTTTTTGTTGTCCTTTTGTTTCCTGTGCTTTTTCTATTAATTTACCTCATCTCTTATTATCTAGTTTTTTACATTCTTCAGAAAAATACTCAGTTTGCAGAATTTTTTTTTATTTTCATTTATGTTCCACTTAACATTCTTCTATCATTTCAACACGACTACCTTCTCATCACTTTTATAGATTCCCATTCTTCAATGTCTTTTCTTCCTGGAAAAAAAAAAGTTTTCTTCATTCCTCATCAGAAGCAGCTTAATATCTGTATCGTTGTTGTTGTTGCTCTTCTTGTTGGATAAGCTTCATCAACATTTGATTGAACCGATTAATGGTTGTGACATAGAAATCCAACATATCAAATATGGCGTAAAATTTGGCTGCTTATCCTAGTCAGTATATCACTAGTGCTTACCTCATCAACTTTGAAAAGCTTAGTTAGATTTTGGCAGGATTTCCACTGAGAAATCTTATCTAATGAACAGCTGAGATGGTCAGTCTTATATTCAGTCTAGACAAATCTGCTCTCGATCTCTCAGCTATTACATTTTACATGTCCATTTTTAATTGTTTTTTTTTAATGCAAACTGAGTTGAGTTGTTAAACAGTTTCCCTCTCCATTAGTGCTTTATTCCTTTGCCATTTTATCTGTGAGATACCATTTTCTCACATTCACACCAACAAATCAGAAGAAATTGAGAAGAAATAAAGAGATATATAAAATGAAAGAAAAAAATCAATGGTCATTTGAGAAATCTAATGGTTCTTACAACTGTATTTCTCAACATAGTTGTGTAGTTTCTTTGAACTAAACCATATTCTGTGGTGTCCATTTTGGCGGCAGTCATCTTTTGTTTGAAGGCATGTTACATTGAAAGAAGCTCATTCAATTGTGCTTTTCCCTTTTGGCTAGTGTCTCCTTTTGTCTGCTCATATTCAGCAGCCATACATCTCTTCATGTAACTTCATTCCAGAAACCAGCTGCAGTCTTCACACTTGTCCGAAAAGCTGTAAATACATAGGTTTGCATGTTGAAGTTATATGGCTCTCTCAGTTGTTATACTAACTTTAGTCTTCAACATATGCATTTTTTTCCCATCCTTAGTAGATTTCCTCTTTAGTTTTCTGCAAATGATATGATTATATTCATCTTTACTATTTACATTGTTACTACTACTACTACTGCTACTGCTACTGCTACTACTACTACGTGGTTGTGATGGTGATAGCCATGATGACAGTGATGGTGATGAGGATGTTGGTGTTAAATTGTATGGTGAGCAAATTTGTGACTGATTCTGTACTTGAAGAAAGTATCAATACATTTAATGTATCTACTCAGAGCAATACTAATATGTACTCAACGAGATTAGGTCTGCATTGCCACAATAGTTTCAAAGCACTCATATATCAGTAATGCCAATACATCTGTGACAATGCAAGAAGATTTTTACTTCTTTCAACATTTTAAACTTGTGTTTACTTATTAGCATATGTTTAAAAAATGTGAAATATATTAACATTTGTATTTTCTCTTAACCATTTATTCACAAGTAAAGCTATTAGTAATAGTTATTTTAGCTGTTATTTACTTTCTGTTAACATTAGACATATTTCAGTCTTGATTAGACTGACCTCAGCAAATCATATCCTACTTGATTGATAAGACTTAGCATTATTGTAAAAAGACAGGAATATGTAGGGTAGGCAGTGGGTGGATAATGACTGGCAATGACAAAGGTAGCCAAAAGTAAGGTTCGGTAAAAAGAAAAAAAGAATATGATGGGAGAAGAACTATTTGAGTGAAGTTGAAGGAGAGGAGAGTAATTGGCAATGATAGAGGTGGTCATGGGTTGAGATGAGTAAATGACTGGCAATAGCAAAGGTAGACAATTAGACCCTATTGCATTTTTATTTTCTGCTATGTTAATTCAACCAAAAGAAACAAGGGAAATTCACTAAGTTGTAATGGTGCTTCAAAAACAAAAGCCCTGATGAAAAATTTGTGTTCGTGATTTAGGATCAATTTCAGAATCATTTAGTCAATAATTTTAAACCTGTCCAGTGTAAATTCCAAAAGTCATTTTAGAACCACTAATATTACCAGATGATTTGCACACAGAATAAAAACTAAAAATAGTTTTGAATATTAGGGCTATCCCTTCCCTTCACCACTATCCTCTTTATTTTCTGTATCCATATAAAATTTTCCACCACCACCCTAGGAGGCAATACTGACCACTTTCAGGAGCACTGCTTGACACAATCTCAACCATTACTATTCTCCTATCTATCAATAATTGATTTCGTTTTTCTGAGGAAGCCAGGAAATGTCCTTAGTATTTGCTAGAATTTCTGTGCTGGGTGTGCAGATGGTTTTAGGCATAACTAGATAAGGTCCACACTATTAATGTAGGTCATTACTGAGTAAATGGGAGAAGGGGTTGCTGGTTTTTCTGATCTTTTTATTGTTGTTTAAGTTTAAACAAACAGTACAGGAAAGTTTTCATAGAGATTTATCTTGTCTTGAACAGATTCAAAGGCTCTGTAGTAGACCCCACTCTGTTTCAGAGATAACCTCATAATTCCAACAGAAATGAGAAATACAAACATGCTTAAACCCAGTTAATGACTATTGAATGTGACTTTCATGTTTTGTTTTTTTTATTAGTTAGTAAGCCTATTAAGTGGTAGGCTCTTGCCTACAAGTATTGAACAGTTTTCCTGTTTTATCACAACAATTTATTTTGACCTTTTGTTTCATATATAATTTTTTTCATATGGTAGGTTGATTAAATGTCATGAAGGAATTGGGGGTATATAATAATAGTTAGGACCTATTTTTTTATGGATTTTTCCTTTTTTCCATTTTTTTCATCTTTTTCTTTTAATTCCAATCTACTATTGATTGCCAAAATAATCCCTCTTTCCCTTTGGCATTATTCAATAAGGCAAGGTTCAACTAAAGTATCTTCTGCAATGATAATCAATCTCTTGTGTGGGTGTACAATGACAAAAATATAGGATTACTGTTATTCAACACTGCCATACAAAAGTAGTTTCCTCTGCCATGCTGTATTTGATGATAATCTCTCCTTTTCTATAAAAAGTCTCTTCCCTTAAAGAAACCTGTAATATTTACCAATGTTTCCTTTTTATGGTGTAACATTACACTTCCAAAAGAAAAAAAATATAAATGCATAGTTAAAGAAGCTGAAAGCTATAATAGTAACTGCATGACTCTAAGATCAATTCTAGTTTATTTGCACCTTAAAGTGCTGTGGTTACAGAAAGTGAGCAACATGTAGGTGAAATGTAGGAAGTAAAATTGTGAAAGTCTGGGGGTGATTTATTAGTGCAATATCTTTGCTAGATACATTAATTCATTAAAATACGCACCACAAGCAACCACCTGAGATAATGCATCATTAATAAATCTAACTTTACCTTAAGCAGTTGCTTGCATTTTCAATGGAGCGGTATATTTGATTTCCTTAAATGCTATATTTTATGTTAAGAGCTTATTAGAGATCTCACCTGGATGAGGAAATCATTCACAGTTGCAGAGTTCTTAATCTAATTGAGGTTAGTGCTTACAAATGCACAGAAAATATTGCAGGCAGCAAAATGCTTTGAAATTAAAAGAAGATTATCCTGTTATTTCACCAGATTTTACATTATTTATCAATCAGTTCAACATTGTGATTAATAATCATCCTTAGTTTAAATCATTTCACTTCATTTCAGTTCATTTAACATCTTTTCCATGACTGTACAATATTTGCCTCAATCTATGTAATTGTAAAATAGACTGAATGTACTTCACACTTCAATAATTTGTGTTAGAAACATAATCCAGCTGTAAAATATACACACCAGCATCCATAAAAAATGCTTGCAGATTTTGAACCTATTGACTTTGATACAGTAAAAGAAGTTTAGATATAATAGCAGGCATGGATGTGTGGTTAACAAGTTTGTTTTGCAGCCATGTGAGTCTGGTTTCACTGAAATTTCACTGCATAGCACTTTAGGCAAGTGCTTTTGGTTTGATCAATGGCTTGAAAATGAGGTTTGGTAGACGGAGACAGTGCAGAAGCTAACTCACTGTGTGTGTGTGTGTGTTTATGTTTTTATGTCTATTTTTATCTTTCAACAATATAATCAACACAAAATGCTAACATCTGCAAGATGTCAATCTGTGAGGAAAACAAAAAAATGGAACTTTTAAACAAAATCCAAGTGATAATTGTTGTGATGATGTAGTACAGACAATCCCTCACTATCCTTATCATAAGTGTTGTGAATCAGTGATTTTTTTTCCATAGTAAATCTTTTACCAGCAACACTAGTGTTTACAAAATAAAAATAATTTGCATGTGTGTCAGAAGGAAAAATAGTGAGTGTTTCAGTCAAATTTATGTATTTCATAGCTTTTATCAATCATTCTTCTGAATATATCCTGTAGAAACGTTTTACAAACTCTTTGGAGCAACATTTCTCTCTTGTGAAAGATATTATACAATCAATCACAGTTGAGTCCATAAAGGAAATATACCCATATAAGCTAGAAGACATAGTCAATATACCCTCACAAAGTCTTGTACCAAAAGTTGTACACAAGTCAATATGAAGTTGTTATTGGTAAACAACAAGACATTTATTATTCTATCTGTTTATTCCAATGAGTCTTCCTACATTTTTTTTCAACCTCTTACCTTACATTTTTGTTTTGGCTAATTTTGTTACTTGTTACTTGCTTACAGCTTTCTTATTTCCAGTTTACTTTTGGTTTTTCTATTATTTCTGGGTTTTTGTTATTTCTTTTCATCCTCCAAATATATTTCTGTTGCACTGTTTCTTTTCTTTTTCTCACTCTCTTTCTCTCCTTTTCCTCATTCTCTCTCTAATTTATTTTTCACTTAATGCTCAAAGACAATCAAAGCATTAGAATACAATAACAAAATGTTGAAAAAAAAAAAAAAGAAAGAAAACTGTATATTTTGTTTTACCTCTTTTTTTTTTCTTATTCCATTTTGGTTATGTTTTAGTGTACACTCAATCACTTGATATTTTCTTAAGGAAATGATAAAATAATATTAAGATTCTGATATCTTGTGAATAAAACATATACGATACCAAGTGTAATTATTATCAGTTTCAAATAAACAAACAATATTGCATGTGTCTGTATATACAATATTAGTGAGTCACTTTATATGTGTGTGTGTGTGTGTGTGTGTGTGTGTGTGTGTATGTATATATGTATGTATGTATGTATGTATGTATGTATGCATGTATGTGTGAGTGTGTATGCATGCCTGTGTTCATTCAAATTTGCGGCTTCACTCCATCACTAGTTAGAATGCTTAGAATAGTGATGGAGTGACATCTCAGCTCCAGAGGATTCAATTAATTCTGCCATGTGTATCAAGTAGTTTTTTTTTTATTTAACATTTGTACATTCATGTGTGTGAATGTCTAATACACAAACACATACACATACACACACACATGTATGTATGTTTGTCATTTGTTTTTACATCATATCTGCATGGTTAAGTAGTTTTCTTTGTAGCCACATGGTATCGGGATCTGTCACACTGTGCAGCACCCTTGACAATTGTCTTCTACTACACCCCCAGGTTGATCAATGCCTTGTGACGTAATCTGGTAAGAAGAAACTTTGTAAAAGCCATTGTTTATGTGTGTGTGTGTGTGTGTGTGTGTGTGTGTCTGTGTGTGTGTGTGTGTGTGTGTGTGTGTGTGGTAAGAAATTTGCTCCCAAACCACAAGGTTCCAGGTTTAGTCCCACCACATGACACCTGAGGCAAGTGTCTTCTATGATAATCTTGAGCTAATCAAAGCTTTGTGGGCGGATTTAGTAGTAAGAAACTGAGAGAAGCCTGTCATGTGTGTGTGTGTGTGTGTGTGTGTGTCTTTGTCCCCCAACACCACTTGAAAACTGGTGATGGTCTATTTACTTTCCATTAACTTAGCAGTTCAGCAAAAAGAGATCCAATAGAATAAGTCCATGCTTAAAAATAAGTACAGGAGCTAATTTGTTTGAATTAACCGTCAAGGCAGTCCCTCCACCCCCGCATATCTGCAGTCCAATGACTGAAACAAGTAAGATAAAAGATATAGTGGTGTATGGAAAGAAGTATGCTTCCTAACCACATGGTTCTAGATCAGAGGTTCTCAAACTTTTTGGGCCCCCTTCATGGCCACATAATACCTCCAGCACCCCCATCCCTATTTTTATGTATAAATAAATATTTTATAATTTACTAATTTATATATACTATGAATAATTTGATATTTAATATCTTATTATATAATTTGTATACAATACTATAATAATGTTATAAATTAATAGCATATCCCAATCTACTGCCTTCCTCCCACTGCCTCCCTTTTCTCCACCACTACCCTTCCCACGGCGCCCCCATAGACATCAGCACCTATCTGGACCCTCTCAATGCCCACCGGGGAGAGGATGCAGTGGTGCCCATTTTGAGAACTTATATTCTAGATTGTTCTACTGCGTGACTCCTTGAGCATGTGTTTTATATGATAGCTATGGGGTGACCCAAGACTTAGAAGCCCATCATGTAAGTGCATGTATGTGTCTTTATGTTTGTCCCCACCACCACTTGAAAACTGGTGTTGGTTTGATAACTTCCCAATAACTTAGTGGTTCAACAAAAAAAGAACAATAGAATAAAGTATTAATAAAGTACTAGACTTTAAAAAATAAATAATAGGGTTGATTTGTTTGACTAAATACTTCAAGGTAATGCTCCAATAGGAATGCAGTCCAATGAACGAAACTAGTAAAAGGTGTATATATGTATGTGTATGTTTGTATTTGTCTCTACATTATTTGGCAACCAGTGTTCTTTTGTTTGTGCCCCTGTAACTAAGTGGATCGACAAAAGAGAAAGTGATAGAATTAGTACAAGACTTAAAATATGTATTAAGGCTGATTTGTTTGATTAAACCCTTCCAGATTCAGTCCATAGTAAAAGGCAAGTGCCTTCTACTATGGCCTCAGGCCAACCAAAGTTTTGTCAGTGCATTTGGTAGATGGAAAAAGACAGGTGCAGTGGTATCACTGGAGAGCTACTACCCTTGTTAGTTACAAGGGCCTCTCCCTCAGAATGAAAGACAGATTGCATGATGCCTGTGTACAAACATGTGTTAAAACATGTGTTCAAACAATCAAAACTGTGCATGCACACATCCACATACACAGAGAGGTGCACAAAAGTGCATACTTACACATGTCTCTCAAGCACACAATACACCACTCATACTTCATTCCAAAGATTAAATCCAAGTGCTTTGATGAGAGACAGAGTTTTAATTTAAACTTTGCCAATATCATTTAATTATAATCTAAGGGTAAGGCAGCATTCTCTTTGTGTAAGAATATTTTGCTGTAAAACTTCATTTAATTTTTCTGTGGTTGTCATTTACAAAGATGTTTAGTGTTGTGTTTGTTGTTTAACCCAAGGCAAGTTTTGATCAAATAAGTCTATGATCAAAAACGTTCTGGTCATGATTATATTAGGGATGACATTATCTAATGAATGATTCAAGAAAACAGTACTGAGGGAGATTTGGCTTCTATTTCTCTGTTGCGCCTTCTTCAATAAATTGTGTTTAGTACTGTTGAAGTATATTATGTAATAACTCATGTAAATATATATTTAGGCAGAAGTAACAAGGACAGATTAACAAAAGTAATAAAAAAGAAAACAATAACAGTGCCACTTTTTTTCCAAGTGTCTTTTTTTGTATCTAAATATATTCCAATGTACAAGCGAAATGGCCTGGGTAATAAGGTATCATGAATCATGAATTCTGATCCATTACAGATATAACCATTGAATTTTATGATAGGACACTTAATTCTGTATACCTCAATTTATCTAGATGTCATTCAAGTAAAAGGTAACATGGTTTTGGGGAAAAATTACATATGAAAAGCTATAATTTTATTCAAATGGGAAATTTATATACATATCATCTGTTTAATGCTTCTGAAAAATACTGAAGTTAATCAACAGGCATGTGGATTCTCATATCAGTGCTAAATAAACATTTAGAATATACAAGGATTCATTAAAAGTAATTCAATTTTGATATTAACTATATTTTAGCAACAATATATTTCACCATTTATTGGATATCTGTTTCTGCTCCAATGCTTTTCATTTTGATATGTTAAATTAACACTCATATTTCTAATGCATTATTTTTTTCAACATATTTATTTCCATTTAGATTGTTGTAACCATTGATTCTGTAGCTATATCAATTATAGAAAAGATTATGTCAATTTTGGAACCCCTTATTTTTCTCTTGTATTATTAGCACCTCCCAAAGCCAGTAGTAGCTATCAAAATAATCTCTTTGCAACCAGCAACAAACCAAATTCTGGTCTAAGCTTTACCTAACTGCTTTAATACTCTTCCTACAATAAGTTATGTGCTACCATCTATTTACCTGTCTATCTTTGCTTCTTAACTTATTATATAGTCCAACATGATATTTTCTTCTAGTAAGCTACTTATGGATGAAGAAACATTCTGGTTGTTTAAAAGGTATGCTAACTGAAATAAACAAATTCATTTTGTGTGTGTGTGTGTGTGTGTGTGTGTGTGTGTGTGTGTGTGTGTGCTTGTGTGCTTGTGTGTGTCTGTAAGAGAAAGAGAGAGTGAAAAAGGAGAGAGAACATGAGAGAGTGGGAAAGAGAGAGATTTATGTTCTTAAAGAAAGCAAAGAACTTGTAGCATCAAGAGATTAACATGGATTATAGTAACTGATTCTTTTTCTCTGCTAGTGAGGAATGATAGTTCATCTATAATATTTATCTTGTAACACGATAATTGCTTTGAAAGGTAATTGCTGATACTTCTAAGATGCGTTAATCTGACAAGTTGTAACCTTGCTAGTAAGGTTAATTCCCTTTCATCTTAAACAGTATCCACTGTTTAAATCTTCTAATCCTACTAGAAAACATGCAACTGTTTCTACCATCATATTCATATCATACTGAACGATATGAACATGATGGCTGAAGCATTTATACAAGCTTTCATATTGCTGAATTTGTAAGTTCTGTTTTGGTTGGTAACATTAGTTACAGATTAGGTAATCAAGTTACTTGGGACTGAAATTTAACCCTCAATCAATAATTTTTCTTTTCATCATTAAATTCATCTTTTTAACATTTTTGAAGATCTCACTAACCAGGTTGCAAATATGCAGCAAAGGACTTAAAATATAATTTCTGTTCATCATCATATGCCAACTTTCCATGCTGGCATGGACTTGTTGTTATGGTCCAAGTTAGGTCTTTTTTGAGAGTTACTTCCTTGTAGCTAGATCAGAGGACCAAGTTTCATTTGTACATTTCAATTTTGACATGGTTTCCATGGCTGGATGCCCTTCCATTCATCAACCACATTATGCATTTAACCATCACACTAACATCAGAGATGTTATCATGAGCCCAACACGACTACAGCCCACCCATCTCAATCCTATGTCAACATTCATATACCAAACACTTAAAAAAGTGTACTGTATGTATTTTTTCATTGCACCAGCACTTGTAACTTGCCTTGTACCCACAGAAATTAGAACCAGTTATTATTATTATTGCT
>JAOPJW010000001.1:14086866-14098012 GCA_027122535.1 Octopus maya | reverse complement strand
CTGAATGAATTGGAGCAACGTGAATTAAAGTGTCTTGCTCAAGAACAAAACATACAGTCCGGTCCGGGAATCGAACTCACTACCTCATGATTGTGAGCTCTAACCACTGAGCCATACGCCTTCATTTTTCTATGTGCGAACAGAATATGTGCGAACATTCTATAACGCAGGTGTTACAAACTGACTAAAATATATTATCATATGTGCGCGCGCGTGTGTATGTCTGTGTATACACATAATACATACATACACCCACATATGCAGATGTATGTATGTTCGTACGTATGTATGTATAATGTATGTATGCATGCATGTATATGTGTGTGTATTAGTCATCAGAATTGGCTTTCTATCGATCTCAATATAACACTGTTTATTCTGAGTCTCGAGTCATAGTGTGAAAAAATGAATCGCTCTACTGCACAGGTTTTTCTCCCGATTCACTATGGGTGTCAATGCTTATTCTCTTCAAATTGTGTTTAACTACATCCTTATATCTCAGCCGGGTAATTAAACTATGACTTTTCTCAACACTACCAAGTTGTGCAAAGCGTTTGTTTGGGTGGAGATTTACTCATAAGTACAGGTTTCCCTGCATCAGTATCTCTTCTATCTTAAGCAGCTTGGCTTTCTCTTAGATGATGTTCCTGATTTTGTCTTTCAGTATGATATTCTTTGTTTGCTTCAAGTGTGTTATCAAAAATGCATACAGTTTTTTTCCCCCTTTCTTTGTCTGCTTCTGGTATAATGTCTATGCCTGCGATCCATACAATAGGTTGGATAATATTATTGCTCAGCAAACTTTGCATTTCATTTGGACTATGACGACCTCGCTGTTCCACTGTTGCTCTCCGAACATTATTGTTCGTGTTACTCAGATACGTAAAGTGGCTTACCTATATCAGCTCCTGATCTTCAGTTTTGAAGGACTCATACAGTACTACTTGTCTTGTGTTAGAATTAAGTTAGGATTTCTTGATATTAATATTCAGCCTATACTTTGTGGCTGCATTTCCAAAGGCATTACCCGCCCTTGCATTCCATCTGTACTGAGGGAGATAAAAACACGATCATCAGTAAACTGTATTCTTCTCATTAAAATATGTCTAGTGTTAGTCTAAGCCAGTGTTTCTCAGCTATGTATTTTTACCTAGGGATCTCTTTGATTCCTATTTTACTCGGGTGGAGACCCCTAGTCAACTGCTGTTAAAAAAAAGACATCCAATTACATTTTTGTAATTAAATATAAGGAATTGTGTAGAAATATTATTAAAAGGTTTTGTGTATTGTAGGCGTATTAATGGATATAAATTTTAACAACAAAATCTTATATGGAACTCCAAGGGCCATATGGACCCCGGTTGAGAACCACTGGTCTAAGCTTTAATCTTTGATACTTAAATGAATTTAATATCAAATCTATAGAATGATTCTTCGAAAAATCGCTATAAAAATAGCCGTAAAAATAGCCGTAAAAATAAAGTAAAAATAATGTTGACGCAAGTACACAGTCCTTCTTGAAGCCCACTATAGCATCAAACTGCGCAGAACTGAGATTCAGCTGCATAACTTGGGCTTTTCTATCATTTTGAAGGGATTCAAATATATTCAATTAACTTTTTCTGATGTCCGAACCTTCAGTTGAATTATTAGTTTTGAATGCTTTCGCAAAGTCAATGAAAATCACAAACAGTACCTTGTTTTGTTACATACGTTTCTCTTACATCTGAAGAACATTGAATACCATGTTCTATTTTCCTACTGTTGTGATTTGAGTATTGAACATGGCATAAATATTAGCCGATACTCAAGAGGGTGAGTGTCGTGGATTTGAGTGTCAGTCCAACGATCACTGGAACTATTAGGTTTTCTCTCGGATTTCTCTGTTAAGCAACATATTTATGAGCATCTGCCTGAAAATAGCAAATAGGAAAGCTCCTTAATAATCCCTGTATTCACTTCTATAATCATTCTCGAATAAACATTCTTCCAGCTGTGTGTGGCATCCTCAGCTTACCATGATTCTAGCATCAACTACTGAAAATATTTTATGGGTTTACTCCGTTTTCCAACACTTCTGCCGAAAACTCGTCCACTTCTAGGGCCTGAGAGTGACCTCGTTGTGGCCTGCATCATTTCTTCTACACTAGGTGGATCATCCATTAATGTGATAGACAAACTTTCGAGGCTTTCAAGAAGAGCGGATAAACTCAGGAGAGGTAATGGTCTCTGATACCTACCAAGTGCTCCGAAGTAGCACCTCAAATACGCAGAGATATATCACTCTTTGGTCACCTACTGGTCACCTACTGGTCGCCTGTTCCACTAACATGTAACAGAATCAACATGTATCAGCCAGTTCTTGCCCACTCTGTATACGATAGCTGACTGAGAGTGCGCTGCTAGTAACTGCAAAAGCTATTAGCACTTAAATCCCTTTCTTGCTAAATCTTATTAAATAATGTCAACAAGTCAAAATAATATATATAAATATTCATACACACTGCTTCTCTCTCTTTCACTCTCTCTCCCTCTTTCACACTATTTATCTCTCTCTCTCTCTCTCTCTCTCTCACCCTCTCATTCAATCACACACACATATACACACATATATATATGTGTGTGTGTGTGTATGCGTGTGTGTTCGTATGTATGTATATACACTTATGCAAACATAAATATAGATAAATTCTTTAATATTATTGACTTGTTTTACCAATAGAGCGTTATAGGGCTTAAATCAATAAAGCTATTACTAAAACAAACAAGAAAAGATTACACATAAGCATGCTCCGAGTACTGCCAAATACTGTACATTTGTTTAGTACTGGGTGGGATTTCGTATTTTCTTATTTGTCACAGAAATGCTTACACGAAAATAAGTAGAAACTAGTTTTTTTGCTCTGCTATCGTTCTATGTCTTGTAGTTAGCAAAGAGGCTCCTTTCCACCGCACTAATATTGTTGTTTGAGATTACTATTGTTGTTGTTGTTGATCTTCTTGTTCTTCTTCTTCTTCTTCTCGTTCTTGTTGTCATTACTTAGTTCCAGGTCAAATCTGGCCCTAACTATTTGTATATCAGGAATTACACCCTCCAATATATCCGCCCCACCCCTTTTTTCTTTTTTGAAGACAGTAGAGTGTGAATTGAGGGAAATTTAGTTGCCATTACTAGCAGGTCGAGTGACCGCGTAGAACCCCCTACCCAACTCATTCGGTGGCTCGTGACTTTACAATAAAATAACACGCGAACTGTTACATACGACCAAGTCGATGCAGTGTGTCATTCTTTATAACTAGTTGACACGGTTCACCACATTACAACTAGGTTAAAGCAATCATAACTCTAAAGAGCCAGTCTTAAATGTCTTAAGCTGCCAAATATCAAAATAATGTACTATCAAGAGCTGTATTAAATAGGAGAAATCTTAAGATATATTAAATCTACATTAAGAAATACGTCTGATAAATTTGAGTTCAGATATGAGCTCTTTTAACGGGTTCTGTTTTTATTTGATGACATAATGTCTCTGAAGCTTTATTCAGTTTGTTTATGGGTTTAGAATTGCTATTTGATGTTTGTTCAGTGGAAGCAAGTGAGTTATGACAATAAAATGAGTGTAATGATAGCTAGCTTAATGAGCTGTGTACTTTAAAGTAACTCGTTTAAATTCCTTTAAGTACTGAGCGTGACTCCATGTAAGTTCGACTTTGCTTATCTTTTACATTCAGCAGCAAGTTTACCGAGACGATCGTTAATCGTCTTTAGAGCAATTATAAGTTACCTTTGGTTGATTTCAAAATCGGAACTGTTCTTTGACCGGCAGTGAATTGATTGAGTTGTAAGAATGTTGGATAGAATGCATCGTGGTAATTGTTTCGACTTGTTGTGTTCTGAGTTCAAAACTGCCGAGGTCAACTTTGTTTTTCATCCTTTTGTGGTGGTTAAAAAGAAAAAAAACTGCAGCAATTTAAGATGGTGGATTCACCGGCTTGTAGGAACGTGAGACTGGATGCTTTGCAGTATTTGTTTCAAGTCTGCTGTTGCAAGTATTTCGGGTCAGGTCTCCGATTTGAGGATCCATTTCTTCCGCCTTCTGGTCTCCAAAACACAAACATTGCAGGATATAATTGAATCTTTACTCAAATTACAGCAATATTAAATTGAGGCCGAACAAAATGGTCTCCCCAGCGAGAGAAAGAGAGGGGGGATTGTGAAGAGGAGAAAGATAGGAAGAGAGAGAGAGAGAGAGAGAGAGAGAGAGAGAAAGCAGCGTTTGTACTACAACTACATTTCGGTTCTAGGATGTACCAATTTCCTTTAGCTTCTTTTAATCATGGTTGAGTTATTTTCCTTCAGCCCTATTGTTGTTATTTACAATCAGCCTCACCACTGTCCTTCTATTCACACACGCATACACACACACACTCATACATATACATATGTGTATGTATGTATGTGTGTATATATATATACTGATCATCTCTAAGTCTTGCCCAATGAGGTGGATATGCTTCTTTTATAAAGCCTAATAAAGCTGAAACATGCCTGTCGCTTTCTCTAGTTAAATTTCAAGACTGGATCCTTACCAACCTGTATTTTCCATATTGGGCAAAAACTTCAGTCAGCTGATATCACTAGAGTTGCCTTTCTTGCTTCTTTCCATTAGATTTTTCACACCACTAGAGTGATATTTTACCCACTAATTACCGGGATGGTTGACACATACATTTATAAGATTCTACAATATTTCGGAATTAGCCATGGATGCCATACCTTCCCTCTTCTCATGTTTCCTATAGATGTGGGAAGCAAATATTTCGAAGGGAAAACTAAGCGGTGGGATGGAATAAATAGCAAAAGATCAGACTGGTTCTTTATTTTGTGTTAGGCATTAAGGTTAAGGCCATGCTGGAGCGTGTACATGTTTAAATTATTTTGTTTCCTCCTTTTGAGCTCTCACACCTTTCAACTGTGACTTTTCAGTTTAATACAAAACGATTGTTATTGTTGCTACTATCTGGTCTCAACTCAGCTATGATCAAACAGAATTCAGATGTGTTCCTACCGTCACTATAATTATTATTCACCATTATAGCCTCTGGCCTGTGTTCATACCACTTTTCTGTCATACACCCGCCTAAAATTCCTGATGCACTCCTTTACTGATAAATGCTTACTGCATTTACTTAAAAAAGGATTGCTTCTTTCAGCTCCTTTTCCACTGATTCTGCTTATGTTCTCTGAGTGAGTTTTATCACTCTCAGCCTTTATCAATTTCGTTCTAATGGCTTCTTCTTGAGTGGTTTTGTTCTGATTAATTAACGTTCTGTGTTTAAATGTCGTCGAAGTCAACTTTGCTTTTTATTTTTGCAGGGTCGGTAAAATAAAGTACCAATTAAGTACTGGGGTCGATGGCATCGACTAATCACCTTCCTTAAATTGCTGGCCTTGTGTCTAAATTGGAAACAATTGTTGTTGTTGTTGTTGTTAGCAGTTCTGATCGCATGAGTTTACAAAGTTCCGCTTTGACAGTAGTTCCTAAAGAATCTCTGGATGAATATTTTCTTTGTTCAGTTAAGCAACAAGAGGGCTTAGAATGTATAAACACGATCTCCATTAACTGCGATAGAATAGAAGTCCATTAGAGCATTGTTTTTAATCGTGTTTATATTTTTGTTTATATTTACAGCCATTTATTATGTCTATTTCGTTCTAAAATGGGTACTTTTGTAGTTGATAGAGAAGAAGCTAACCACAACAGTGGTAGCTATTAATACATCCCACGAATTATTGCTTACAGAAAAAGTAGAAACAATTAAGTAAATATAGTTTTTAATGTACACATTTATAATCACAACGTGAAAATAATAATAAAAGTGGCAAAAAAAAAAACATGAAATTGAATTACAAAAACATTGTAAGCAGTAACGAAGAAAACAACGCAGGCGACCTAACGTTTGCTAACGTTGTAAGCTGAATGCGAATACGAGACACGAGTTAATATCAGTAAATGAAAAAAGTGTCACAAAAGAGAGTGCCTTCTTGCCTGAGGAATTTTTCCAAGTGTGGGCGAGTACGAAATTTACACATATCGTCTCTTTTCCCTTGCGTGGGTCGTTTGATTTTATTTGGTTCGAGTGCTAAATGTTTAAGCATATTGCATTACGCTTTACTCTACCTCGCCGTTTATTATTATCATTATTATTATTATTGTTGTTGTTGTTGTTGTTGTTGTTGTTGTTGTTGTTGTTATTGAGTGAGAGAGCAGTGCATGCCATCAAAGTGACACTGGGATAAAAATATATAAAGCCCACTATACCTATCATGACTACCTATCTGATAAAGGGTACTCCAGGCACATGCATCACAACCATATGTGCGTGACATGGTGGTCTCGTATTAAAGTTCAACGGTGCATGAACTTGCAGGTGGGGCCCAGTTAGAATTGTCTTCAGGTCGAGTAGCCCATCCCACTCAAAAGATACCTGAATAAAGTTTGTTTAAAGATTTTGAACGAAACACCCATGTTTCTCGGGGTGAATTATTCAAACTCCAAAGAAATCCTCTCAAAACATGGCTATGATATCCCCCCACAACTTCTGCTCGTGATCAGAGATTCACATATCGTCAGTCACTAAGCAGCTTAACAGGTTAAGGTCAAGCAACTGACAAGTAAATCTGTGGTATTGAACTGAATATTTGCTGTAGCCCATCTTTTATATCAAGACAAAACATGTACATAACACTTCCAGTAAGTTACGATCAGAAGCCATGAGAGTCAATTATTGTTATAAACATTATTTTTATATCAAAGAAATTAGATAGGTTTTGGAAGCTCCGTGAGTTTGTGTTTTATTTTTCTTGTTTAGAGGCTTCTCTTTGTTGTTTTTTATTGGTCTGAGCTTTTGAGTTCACAAGAACCACAAGGGACTGATAAACAGTTTTTGTTATTCGATGCAGGGCACAATTTTTAAAAAGAAAGGAACTTTTTCGGAAAAGAAATATTTTCAAAATGGCTTCGTTTCTGCAGGTCGACCAAATAGTAATAGCAGCAGCAACAGTAGTAATAACGTTAACAACAACAATAGTACTAACAACAACAATGACAACAGTAACAACAGCAAGAACAATGACTTGTCAAACAAAGAAAAGCTCGCAGAAGTCTACAGCCAACGCCATCACTGCTATTGTAATAGGTTGTAACAGCAGAAACAAAAGCATCAGCACACAAATAGTAAGTAATAACGATAGCAAGAACGTCAAACGTAACAACAAATGCTACAGCAGCAAGGGTTTCTTTGCTGGAATTTCCTTCACAAGGAAGCTATACTGCTTCTCTCTAGAAAACATGTGGGCAAAACTAGAGGGCACGGCTTTAGTTTGGATAATTCTAGCTGCAACTGCTCAAAAGATTGTTCTATATCGCTACGCGAATTTAACAGCTTGTCGCCTGGAGACGACCACCAACGCACAATTAGAACGAGCTCTCCTCAATGTTCGGCAGAATATTCGAGTAAGGTTGTTTGGTGGGGTTGAAGCAGCATTTATGTTTGAGGCCCTCGCAATAGAACATTCAGTGGTCAACCACCCAGTGATAACTTCGCTCTCACCCTCACTTATTTAAGAAAAAGGACGATATGTAATAAAGTTGTTAACCTTGTTAGCGATTCATGTATGTACTACTTCTTAATATAATAAATTTTTTCCACATAATTTTATATTTTTTCCTAATAATAATAATAATTTTGGGCACAGTTAGATCATCAACAACTTCTGGCGAGTCGAGAATGCCAATATCCACCAGAGATGTAAAGTGAAGAAAACAATAGAACCGTTTGGGATTACATTTGAGGTCCCTTTTAGGCAAAGCTTGGGCATTTGAAAAGGATCCTAGATTTCATTACCCTGCTAAATGGGGGTGGGTCTACGAGTGAAGGGCCGACAACCTATATGTCTCGTCGACCATCTCCGAGCTTTCTACCCACCCAACTGAAACAGGAAGCGGGAAAGAAGGCCCCATTGTTGCAAGAACTACAGTGTGCCATATCAGAAGCAGTTGCAACAGTAATAGCAAGGGTCAAAAGAGGGGTAACAGTAACAATATCCGTGCTGACATTAACAGCAAAAACCTATGACACTGACGACCGCAGCAGAAAAATGAGCAACAGTAGAATCAATAACATCAACATCAAATTCATCAGTAGAAGCAACTGAAACGGCAGAAAATAATGAGTCCTACAAAATAATCACTACTCAGGAGATATCCCAACCCAGCACTCTGTCGCCAGCTGCCTCTGTTCGTCCCCTCTTACAAGCACAAATACAGATATGTACACTCAAGAAATGTGTCCTCGCTCCCGTCCGAGACGGAGTTTTCCGACCATACTTCTGGTGGTGAGGAGGAATAACAGAAAAGCAAACAAAGAAAGAGAAACTAAATAAAAAAAGAACAAAATACAATATAGCACGAGTAACGCATCGACACCAAACAATACTAAATCCACAACGGCAACAAATACACCCTTAATTCCACTATCTTCTCAAACAGCCACAAAAAGAGAACACATAAACGAAACGACAACGAACACGCATGAGAAAAAACATCAGACAAACACACAAATCCAACAATAACAAGAATAAAAACAACGTGAAATAAATACGCAACTTCAACCACAATAACATCAATAACAAATCGCACTCACCTTCAACTTTGTGCTACTAAGAAGAAAAACATAAAGATCTGGTAGTTATGAAGCATAAACTTGAGGCATAGAGACATAGGGGAAGGCTTTCAATAAAAGTATTGTGAAAGTCCTGGAGGACCTGGAATTGAGAAGGCTGCCAATAGATGGATATACGAAAATGACAAAAGTTTCCCACGTGACGTTGGGAATTCCAGTGTCACAGTCTCCATCAAGCTGATTTAAGATTTTTCCCAAGGAACCTCACACAAAGAAGTGATTTTGATATACCCGATCCCCTGCCGAAAAATTATTAAAGTGGGTGGCTGTATTTTCTTCTCTTCTTTCCTATAAACTCGGCAGTTTCAAGAGTGGGTTACACGAACGAACGTGACCTGGATTCACTCTGAAAGCAGGGATACCTGGTTACTAACCTTAGAATACTAGCTATGGCTATGATAGCTATCAGTGAGGTCGGCATTTTCGACATGCATGTTATGGCACCCTTTTTGAGGCACCCTGTAGATTGGGGGAAAAGTATAAGGAGAGTAACTAAGATGACTATAGTTATGTGACGCGTTTCAACAAGCAACCCTCTAAGGTCTTTCCCTTAGGGTGAAACAGAGTTTGAATTTTTTTCTTCTACGTTAGAGTTTACACGCTTTTATGTAAATTCACTTCGTATTATGTACCGTTTTCGACCTTTTTGTGAACCACTAGTGCCTAATAAAGTAAACATTATTATTATAATTATTATTATTATTGTTATTATTATTATTATTATTATCATTGCTAGTATTAGTTAAGGCGGCTAGCTGGTAGAATCGTCACCGTGCTGGGGAAAATGCTTAGCGGTATTTCGCGCATCGCTACGTTCTGTGTTCAAGTTCCACCGAGGCCAACTTTTCCTTTCATCCTTTCGGGATCAATAAATTAAGTACCAGTGAAACACTGGAGTCAATGTGATCGACTTATCCCATCCCCCAAAATAGCCGCCCTTGCGGCAAAATTCGAAACTATTATTATTATTACTATTACGAGCACTCCGTCGTTTACGATGACGAGGGTCCCAACTGATACGATCAACAGAACAGCCTGCTCGTAAAATTAACGGTCAAGTGGCTGAGCATTCCACAGACGCGTGTACCCTTAACGTAGTTCTCAGGGAGATTCAGCGTGACACAGAGTGTGACAAGGCTGGCCCTTTTGAAACACAGGCACGATTCATTTTTGCCAGCTGAGTGAACTGGAACAGCGTGAAATAAAGTGTCTTGATCAAGGACACAACGTGTCGCCGGGAATTGAACTCACGACCTTATGATTGTAAGCCGAAAGCCCTAACCACTAGGCCACGTGCCTTTACATTATTAATATAGTAATTATTATTATTATGTAAGGTGGAGAGCTGGCAGAATTGTTAGCACGCCGGACAAAATGCTAAGTTCATATTCTGTCGAGATCGACTTCGCCTTTCATCCTTTCGAAGTCGATAAAATAAGTACCAGTTGAGCACTGGGGTCGACGTAATCGACAAGCCCCCTCCCCATAAATTCCAGGCCTTGTGCCTATAGTAGAAAGGATTATTATAATTAGTGCTTTGATGAATGCTCGCGAAATAACGAGGACGTTCAATGAGTCATTTAATTATTAGAATTGCTACTTTCTGATAAAATATTCTACTTGTAATTTTGATTAGATACATTTGTTTAGTTACAATTCAGTCGATATCGAGCAGACCTATGACTAGAGATATTCCAACCATGACCATCTCATTGACTTTCTTACATAATTGACTATGTAATGAAGATAATAATAGTAATAATGCCCTTTGTTTTGTTTTGTTTTTAATACAGTTATATCTATTTCTAGCAAATCAAACAACCACTCAGTATAAACCACCTCTATTAATTCAATACTGTAGTAACAGAAAAGCCTGCTTTACTCTAGAAATTAACCAATATCTATCTTCTATTCATTAGGTCATTTGTACTTTACGACACAGCAAAATTTCTCTAGAAATACGCGATGTCCTACTTTCCAGTGCGACAACTTCCAGATAAACCAATTTAAACATAAAGAACAATTTTTTTTTTCATACGTACGCACGTGTGCTTGTGTGTGTGTGTCTGTCTGAGTGTGTGCGTGCGCGCGCGTCTACATCTATGCAAAGAGACATAAAGAGAAAGTAAAATCAAAGTTGAAAACAAGTAACGATATTTTAGTAATTTTTTTACTGTGGCAAACATTCAGATGATATCTTCAATAAATGATGATAAGAATAAGCAGTAATTATAAACTTAAGTGTGAAAGCCTAATGTTTAAGGTGTTGGGCTCACGATAATAGAGTCGAAGTTTCAATTCCTGAACCGGATCACGCGTAATAATAATAATAATAATAATAAGAAGAATAATAATAATAGGCGCAGGAGTGGCTGTGTGGTAAGTAGCTTGCTTACCAACC
>JAOPJW010000001.1:13401303-13411451 GCA_027122535.1 Octopus maya | reverse complement strand
ATATACACACACACATATATATGTATAGATAGGTGCACACACATATGTATGTGTATTTGTGTAGTGCGATATATAACCAATGTTGAGAACTCCTTTTAGAGTTCGGAAGATTTGTTCGTGATGAGAAATCGAATTATTTTTCGATATGCTTTGCTGTAGTTAACCATCGATATTCTGAATACAGTACATACCGAAAGAAAAAAATATGAATAACAAGTTATCTCTTATAATTCTAAATTCTATCTACACACACATCTATAATCACATCATTTCGAAAAATATACATATTCGAAATGATTGCCTATAGATAAATTATTTGAAGTACTGACTATATTAAAAAATAAACGAGAGAACCCTTAATTATATTTTATATATTTTCAAGTTATCGAAATAATGACTAATTGCTCCTCAAATTACAACACCGTCTTTAAAAAAATAATAAGAGGAAGATATTGGATAGTGTAGTTCTAAATGCATTTTGCCTGAAATAAGACAGGATGGCCATGGTTGGAATGCTTTTGATCATAAGTCTGCAAGATCAGAAAAGACCTTTGTGTAAACAACAATGATTTCTGCTCGAAATTCACATTCATTCTTTTAATAAGTCACAAGGCCAGCTTTATTTAGCGACGGTTAAATCGATATCAATAATATATCAGTGATATTTAATTAATCGTCTCAAAATGAACAATTAACTTGTTCCCAACAGGATTTGAATAGCAATTATTGTGCAGAGATTTGAAGTTAGAAGTTGCAGTAAATCATCATGCTTCCTATATCCATTTCATTAGATTAGCCGAAATAGTTGTGATGATTTAAATGAAATTCGATGCTGTGGCTTCCCTACCTTTCTATACGTTAATAGCACAAATAAATTGAAATGTATTGAAACCGGCATTGCTCATTTGATTTGCCGGTTGATTCGATCATTAATGTTATGACTGTTTAGCCCTAGGCCCGCCGTGATTGAGGAATGCGATGATCAAAGCATTTTCGTTTTCTTTTTTATTGTTTTCAGGCATAATATATCTAGGACCACATTATTTAATGTATCATTTTAAGACGGTAGAGAAATCTGGCTGCTGTTTCTAAAAGGTCGAACGATAACGAAGCGGTTCCATCGTTTTACTCGCTATTATTACTATTGATTTCTTAGGTGCAATACCGGATGAGAGAAATTGGTTGTTGTGGCGGTCATTTCTTTCCGTAGGACTTCCGCATGGAATCCGATCTGGCTGATAAACTAGACTTGCTGGTAATTCTGCGACGCGCACTACTTCTGTAATGAAGAATAATTTCTTTCACTAATTCTACGTTTGTGAAAGATTCTACTAAGTACAACCACTAACTGATTTCCATTTCCTGATTACCTTCATTACTTTGTTCTTGTAACGCTCGCCACACGTTTATTTTTAATTTATTTTTGTTTATCAATATATGACCGGTTCTTATTGAGATCAGACGAATTGTCTGCATACTCGTCTGTCATTTTACCATTCCGTCTTTTTCTCATATATTCACTCCGCTGGCACTCACGAAATACAATAGACAGTAAAACATTTTACACAATAATAAATCCATATTTACATTAGATATATTTTGTGAATCTAAGTAATTAAAAATGCTTGTTAATTTAATAGGGAACTAGACTAAGGTCATCAATATTTATTTGTTTAACAAGAATAATGTATTAAATAATAATATATCTAAATATATTGATTTCTTACATAGATCTACAGTTTCAGATTTATTATAAGGAAGAGAAAATGTGACTATAGGACATTTGTGTATTTTCAAAAATATCAGCAACATAAAGTGAAGTATCATTTCTACAACTGGAAATCGAAACCAGGTTAACTGCATCTAATATCGATTTATTTGTTATTAAAATACCAATAAATCAACGAAGTACTTCGCTCCAGACTGAAATTATACACTTTTTTTCTTTACTTATTCAGTAATCTGACAAAGTGATAGAACCCCTAATTTTTTTTTAGTTCCATTTGCACTCCAATTATTACTCGATTTCCGTCCGTTGTGCTCTTTATTGGACATCATTAAGATAAAAGTGCATCTTCATCCTCCGTTCTTGTTTTTCTGATAGTCCTACATCGATGCTTCAGGTCACTGTTGATATTTTTATAGCTTTATCAGAAGGAAGAGATGTAGTGCTCATGACCTTCTCAAGCACCCCTGAGACTGATAAAATCGATACTGTTGTTTTTTTAGCTTGAATATCTGTAACCAGACGACTCCAGGAAAAAAAAGTGGGAAAGAATTCCTAAGGGTTCTTTGAAAAAAAAAAAGAAAAAAGGATTGGATATGTGAAGGAGAAAGGAGACAGTAGCGATGACAAGAGGAGAGGCGAATAGATTCAGTGCTCTAGAGTTTGACTTATTAAAGTCCTAGGCTTACGAATTGCACCTGAAAGATATACAAAAATCGAAAACATAGGAGAAGGTGAGATTAGTTGGAAATATTTCGCAAAATTATTTTCAGCGTATGGCTATATAGATAATCTAAATCTACATCAGTTTCATAGACATATAAACTCACCAAACTTGTTCAGCTTAGGCTTGGAGAAATTATTGCAAAAAAAAAAAAAAATTGTGATCCAAATTTAAACGTTTCAACTCGTTCTACAGCCACAGTGAGGGCAAGTTACTACATACTGTAGGATATTTTGGAACAAATCAGTATTTATAGGGCAATTCAAGAATTATATTGACTTCATTTCAATTTTCAATTCTAATTATGCATTTTATATGGTAAGTTTAATTAGACGTAATTGCTATTTTCGTACGTCGACTCTAATAAAGTTTATTGATCTACCACATTTTTCTTGTATTTACAAGGTGCGTTCCTTGGGCATAAAAAAAATTTTGTACATTTCTCAAATTCTGTTTAATCATCAAAATACTCTCGTTGGAAGTTCACACGCTTCTCTAAGTGGTTCTGCCACTGCTGGTGGTCACACCTCTGGAACGCCTTCTCTGGAATGCTATGGAGCTCCACTGTCGCTTTTCTCATACTTTCCTCTCGCGCTTCCCTTTCAGTGTGGCTTTCAGTTTGAGAAGAGCCAGAAATCACACGGTGCCAAGTCGAAAGAGTAGGGAGCCTATCGAACAAGTGCTGTGTCATAATAAAATTTTAATTTTCATATATAACATATAAACATGTACATCTTTTAGAACATTGTCATTTTATAAGATTTTGCTGGCAAATTTTAAAACTAAAATAAACATTTATTTACATGAAAGAAAATTCCCGGAGAATTTTCATCTAATTCTTCCAAATCTTTCTGTTAAAACTGTATTGAAACCATTTGTGGGATTTTTTTTTTTTCATCATAGCAATTGGTTGCACACCACAAGGTTTAACGGAACCAATTGAAGCAAACCAGCCCGCTCGCAGCATTTTCACAGGCGATGGCGAGGTTAAGGCGTTGGGAAAGCCAAACGCCCTCACAGGCATCATTGACACCTCGGTGAGGCGAACTGCCAACGTTGACAAGAAATCCGCGGTTAGTGGCCCAGTCCCTCCGAACGCTTTAAACGCCATAGGCTGGAAGAGATAGTTCACTGTCTGGTCCCGATACTTCAGGATTTTCTTTCGTTCGGTTACGGAAGCAGTGACCCTCCCATTAACTACAGCATCCAGCATGTGGAAGTTGCAGATTGTGACGTCCCAAATGAGTCACCTACCTCAAACCCAGGGACAGGGAAGATAAGACCATCTGGTCAATTTCCATCACTTCTGGATAACCCCGACGGCTCCAGAACTGAGGGGATATTAATCCGAGCCAAGGCCTGCTTAATGATTAGGTTTAGCTTGGTGTAACGAGCGAAGCGGCCAGCATTTAAGGTGGCAAGACAGACCGTGAAAACCTGTGGAGTCGAGGAGCCTACCATAGTGGCATCCCAGTCCCCTACAGACGTCAGCTCCCACTCTGAGCGCAATAGAAATGCGGAGTTCGTCTCAACTGAGTAGACCTCCATTTTTGGCCACAAGCAGGGCATTAATCCAGTCCCCTGAGAATTTTGCACTAGCTGAAAGTAGGCGACACCTTGAAAATTGATCAAATTGATCAAGGAGAGCGTCGAAAATGGTACCTGAACGTAGATTGTCCCATACTCTCTGTTTTCGTCTATCCTCCACTGTTACCGGAACTGACAAACCCAGCTCCCTCCACTGTGATAGAGCTTCATCCATCTCCCTGTTGGAATCAGTCCATGTTGGAGAGGAGAGAATGTTGCCTACCATTGGGGAGCAAGCGTGGATTCAGGAAAGAAAACAGAGAAGAGATAAAGACGAGCACTTGCGCAGACCTAAACCCCCACAAAGCAGCTTGGTCGCGGGAGTCTGGGGAGAAATTGACATTGACCAAGCATTCGAGTTTCCTGAAGATTAGGTCGTCAAAGTACTGGAGGGACATGTATCTGTGAGAGGGGCTAACTCACAAAAAATACAATAGCTTAGGAATTGACAAGTAATTTCTAAGTATACAAGAAAAAAAAAACCTTAGTGAGGCTCAATTACTTCAAGGTTTTTAAAAAAGTTGTTCGAGGTTAGCCATTTTGGATCTAAAGATGGACTCGAAAGCTAGGTCAGTAATTGGGGCTCCAAGGGAGCACCACACTGATGGAGGAGGAATCGCGATTGAGGGGAGGGAGACAACAAATAATTTAGTAGTCTGCTCATGCGAAACTAGGTGGTTGAGGAACCAGAGTTCGCATTTGGAGCTGTTGACGCTAAGACCAAATTCCTCGATCATCGTCCTCGTAGTTGCAAGCACCTTGTCAGGGGGGGGGGCTCCCAAACAAGCATCATCGAGGTACCAGACATTTAGGTCTAGGTCGGCTCCCAACTTGGTAACATCAATACCCAATGCGAATAGGGTAGGACTAAGTGATTCATCCTGTTGGGCTCCAGAAGCAGATGAGAAGCAGGAGGGCCCCGATAGGCTTGCCAAGCAAAGTGATAAAGTGGTGGGGAATTCTCCCTTACTGCGCGGGGGATGTCGTCTCGACTGATGGAATTAAAAGTATTCTTAAGGTCAAGTTTGAAGATAGCATTTGGGGACTCAAATGATTGAATGTCGCGCATATAGTGAAGATCAAGTACACCTTCGAACAACAATCCTTCCAAAAACCCTGAATGATTATTGATACTGGGTCGTATCAATCACTGTTACATACTGTGCACAAAAGGCTTTTTCCATTGAAAAATTTTAATGCAGAGGTATTTTATCAGCGATTTTCCAGTTTGAGTCATTTGGAGTGCGAGAAGTTTTCGACGTTCAAGTATTTCCGACTATCCTCCACTATTTTGGGCTTCTAAGCGTCCTCCATATATAGTTGAATTAAAGTGAAATTAACTTTGCAAATAACTGTGGAGTTATATTTTTTATCTTTTGTATCTTAAAACGTACGAAAGATGTTAACTAAATCTCACAAGGTGTGTGTAGAAGTCGACTTTGCCTTTCATCTTTTCAAGGTCGGGAGGAAAGCTTGGATTACGAGGTACGTTCAAAATGAATCCAACTTTATATTTTCGCCGACACACACCGCATGCAAAAATCCTATGTTAAAATGGACTGTGTTTATTCCCACTTCGTGGGCAACTTCTTGGATTGTTACACGACGGTCTTCCATGATTATTCACCGAACAGTCTCAATCGGCTCCTCGTTCCAGCTGGTGGAGGGCCTGCTTGAGCTTGCCTCACTATCAACTGAAGTGCGACCATGTTTGAAGGAGTTGTACCATTCCTTGATCTGAGTTTTCCCCAGGGTATCATCGCCAAAGGCTTGCTTAATCTTCTGGATGGTTTGAGAATGAGTATCACCAAGCTTTTGGCCAAAATTGTGCTGCTCGATGAGTTCGGTCATCTTGCGAGAAAATGAAAATCCGATGAGCGCGTATTACGTCAGTACTCTAGGCATAACAGCCGGGAGCTGACCGCGACCTACCGGCGCGAAATTGTTTACATATGCACAGGAACGGTGGTGTCACTTCCCACCGAAAGAATTTTGCTCAAGCATTAGTTTTGGCGGGAAAAAAATGAAGTTAGATACGTTTTGAACCACATCGTATTATGGCTTGTTAGTTGATAGATCTATAGGAAAGTGGGTTGTACACCTCTAGGTGTATACCTGCTTCCATACATTAAATTGTAGAAGAAACATCGGAACGCAGATTCTGAACTATTAAACACAATATTTATTTACAGAGTAAATAAGCAGCACTTCGCCCTTAGGTTGCTAAGACGTCGTCAGCGATGTTGAGTTGTTATCTATATGTAGCTCCAGAGTTGGAATGTTGGAGAGAGCCGTCTCCAGAGTTGGAATGTTGGAGAGACGGCTTTACAACGTGTTTGCTCCTCGCCGACCGGTCGAGAAAGAGAATGAGTAAGTGCGCGAAGCTTGGATTTTCGAATGACCACGCATGCGCATGGGATTCTTCCCGTGTTCCTTCCGGAACTAGTCCCTGCGCATGCGTGGATGAAAACGCAGTAATGGCGACTGTAATTTTGGCGCCAAGATCAAAGGTCATATGTGCATATTCTATCATCACTTGGCAGAGTAAATTTGGGCGCGAAAAAGTTTTGCTTGAAACACGTTTCCAGATTTCGTTACTTAATCGTCGTTCATTTCATCGACCAGAGCAACATAAAAAGGGAACGTTTTTGTCCCCAGCGAAACGCACAGTACAGTCCCCTGCACTTGAAGGTTCACTTCATTCCTGTTTATTTGCTGATTACTCACCGTTAGGTGATTCATCAGATATGACATTCATCATCCTTTACATTACTGTCATTATTATCAGTGCCTTGTAGATTTTGGTTCTTTTAACTCCTGGGTGATTTCTTCCTCTTCTCGGCTTGATGGGCGATTTCAAATCGTTCAGGATGTCATGAGAGTTCTTGTTCTTTCAGATTTCTCCCATCTTTTCTTCTCTTTAGACCACTTTCAAAGAAAGCTTGCATACAGTCGGACGGTAAGAGACCGTAGCCGAAAACTAACTGGAACTGGTTTGTTACGCTCTGTTTCAATGGAATCTTCGATGTTTAAAGGACTAAATGTCACCAACAGCATAGCTATTAGGAGAGCAAGAGGAGCGATCGTCCCCCTCCCCACCAGCACGTTTTCAAAATTGCGCCTTTTCAACAATTTTTGTTTTAACTCCTTAGTACGCTTGTGCGGTAAAAGTCGAATTTTGTTGTTGTTGTTGTTAATTGCAAGGCCTAGGAAAAACTTTCTGGGGGTCATTACTTTATTTAACCGACTTCCTATGTTTTTTAACGGTTTGCTCAATCTCCTGTATTGTGTTGGTGGCTGCTGACGTCTGAAGAACCAAAACAAAATCCCGATATCATAACCTCTCGACCACTGGACGATCCCATTGAGTTTCATCTTTTTCACGTCACACCTATATTCAGTATTTGTAAGTTTCAAACGTTGAAATCGTTGCTCTCTGAGGTCAGTTAAGTACATCATCAAGTACATGTTAAAAAGAAATCACCAATATTTTTTTATTTATGCTGGTCAGTCGTTCTGGTTGCTCATCGTTCCGATGCTCATAGTTGGTCAATTAGCTTGGCATTTGACTGTAATTCATACACTTTTTTCTTTCACTCAGTGAGGGCTCTTTTGACATTGTATAGCAAGTCGCTACAGTAAGAAATTTTTTTTGTTGTGCATTTTTCTCCAAAGTTACAAACAATAATAACAATAAAATTCCAAAAATGCTAACAAATTCTATTTTGCAGATTCCATTTCAACAAATCATAAGAAATCTGTAAATAGTTTATGTCTTGATGATCAATGCCTTACATTATCAGTAGACACAACTTTGTTACTGAACAAGCTGATAAAGGAGTCTTGATGTGGTTGATAGACTTGTTGTAAATAGCAACCATATTTCCCTCAAATTACAACTTGCCATTTTGAAAATGATATATTGGATAATACTATATAAATACCTGATATATGGATGAAATGGCCATAATTGGAACACCTTTCATCATTGGTTTACACAATAAGTTTTGACATAGAACCATAGTGAGACTCATATATTGTCTGCCTAGGCTTAAATAGTCAATAAATGGCCAATACGCAGGTTTTCTACGATTGGTCACATGACCTGGTTATATGATGATGTAACACTCTAACCACTGGGCCATGTGCCTGAAATTACATGATCAGAAAGCAAGCTTCTTAACCCTACAGCCATGCTTGCACCTTTTAGTATTGCATTAATTTGCAATCCTGGGCTGGGGTCAAATCCTCCAATGGATTCTCAATGGAGATAAGGGTGTCCAAAACATCAGCAAACAAAATGCCCATCTTCTACATCCTGAGTTACAAGTATACGGGTATAGCCAATCAAACAGTATAATTGGATTAAATATATAAGTAGGGTGTGGTCAAAATGGATAATTTCTGATTTCTGGTGATTTTCTCCCTGCCTGTTTGAAACCATTACATTGTAAGTACTGCATCATCATTTTGTACTCTTGCATCATATTTGGGAGTAACAATTGGTCAGCAGAGTTGTTGATGTTGAAGGAGAGAGAATTTTAAACATGGGTGACAGGTACGTTCTTTTTTTCAAGAAATTTTCCCTCAGCTTTGACTTGATTGTAATTGAGGTTGCTAATAAAATATCTGGATAGTTTTTCACGCTTAACAATCAATATTCTTTTCTCTGTTGGATTCCAAATCAATTTTACCCCTTGTTCTAATGTCTAATTTGATCATTTTTAACCCTTTAGTATTCAGATTATTCTGTCAAATGTAATGCTTATATAATCAAATTGTTTTGAATTAATCATGCAAAGACATTGTAGTATTGCAATTTTGAGGATGTGATTGCTTATTCTTAGAATGACATTGTAGGATAAGTGTGCAAAGCCAGATCTGGCCAGTTTGAACTTAAAACAAGTAGAAAATTTAGGCCGGATATGGCCAGTTTAAATGCTAAAGTGTTAATTTTCAAAAAATGATGTCTAAACAAGGGCAAAGTGAGTAATGACTAATTTCAATAATTTCTTCTCTTTAACTGCATGGTATGTAAGTATACCATAAAGAGAGCCACTCCAGCGGATCATGAAGAAGCTATATACAATATTTTATATTGAGCTTTTATACCCACTTGAATTTCATTCATTTCATATCATGTGTCATTTTTCTGTGACCTCTTTCAGTTTGACCTAGATATTTTAAATGTTTGTTACATTTCTGATCTTTCTGATGTCTAAGGATGGATATTGATGTGTACGAGTCTTTCTCAAATGTAATCATCTTGTCTTACTCATTTTGTCTCATCTAAATTTGCCTTTTATATGCTCAAAGAGAACGGAGATAATTTTCTGAAATAATGTTCAGATTATGTTATAGTGTTTTAAATACATTTAGAGGTCATTTGCTTAGCTGATATAGTTTTTTTTTTTTTCTCAAAGTCAAAAATGCAGTAAATCTTACTCATTGTGCCCCAATATTTTTTGCTCAAATTTTATAATTAGATTCAATTAACTTGATAAATCGATTATTTGATTATACCAGTAACTATTTATGCTTGCTTTATAGCCATGTGATTTTGGGTTCAGTCTCATTGCATGGTGTTTTGGGCACTTTTCTAGTCTTGGGCTAACCAATAACTTGTGAGTGAATTTGGTAAATAGAAATTGTATAGAAACCTATATTGGGTGCATTTACGTGTGTGTGTGTGTGCATGCATGTATGTATGTGTGTATGTATGTATGTATGTATGTATGTGTGCATGCATACATGCATGTATGTATTCTTTTACTCCTCTATTTGTTTCAGTCATTCAACTGCAGCCATGCTGGAGCACCGCCTTTAGTCAAACAAATCGACCCCCAGGACATAAACTTTGTAAGCCTAGTACTTATTCTATTAGTCTCTTTTGCTAAGTTACGGGTACATAAACACACCAGCATTGGTTGTCAAGCAATGGTGTGGAGACAAACACAGACACACAAATGTACACACACACACACACACATACACACACACACACGCACATATATAGTGAAGATGGGCTTCTTTGAGTTTCCATCTACCAAATCCACTCACAAGGCTTTGGTCGGCCTGAGGCTATAGTAGAAGACACTTGCCCAAGGTGCC
>JAOPJW010000001.1:13191643-13201912 GCA_027122535.1 Octopus maya | reverse complement strand
GATGACAGTGGATTATATATTACGATGTAATCTTTTATGACTGCATTAAACGAATAAAATTCTACTGAAGCAGCTTTTGTAAATTTCAGACATCATTTAAGTTTACTTGTTATACCTATGCCATACCAAAGACCCATACCTGAGCTAGATCTCTGGTTTAAATTGTATTTGGTACTTGCATGTCTACAATATCCTGTCAATACTTGAGGTATTCAAGGTGAGCTCTATGTTATTCTATTTAGCCATTTCTGGTGTCTTACTAGTTGATGTGCCTTGATTCTTATGAATTCATATAATAAAATCACATATATATATATATGTCTGTCTATCTATCTCTCTGTGTCTGTCTGTCTGCCTGCCTTTTTATCTGTCCGTCTGTCTATGTATGTATGTATGTATGTATGTATGTATCTGTCTGTCTGTCTTTCTGTCTTATCCATCTTGGAGGGAGACCTAGTTAAGAAATCAGAAGAGGTACTTAGAACTGGCATTACATCCAACGTACTGGCGACGAGGTTGGTCCTTGACCAACATTTCAACGTCAAATATGAAGGATGTGTTGTTAGAGCAAGGATGTGTGCTCTGAGGAATGAAGGAATTGGAGCCGACTGAGAGGCTCGAGTGGCAGAGGCGCAACGAGGAAACAAAGCCAACATTAAGTCCCTGACAGATGAACAGGGGTGTGAATTACTTACGCCTGAAAGGATGTGTGAGGCCTTTCAACAACACTTTGCCTGACTGTTTGGGACAACTGGTGGTCAGAACGCAGAGTGGACTTTAGTGCCTACCTGAGGAGGCTGCCATGACTCACAGCAAAAGAGGCAGAGTGTTGTAAAAGACCCATCACACCTGCAGACATACGGGATGCAATGGCAGGCTGCACAGGAGATAAGTCGCCAGGCTTGGATGGTCTGCCCTATGAACTTTATTGTCATATGCCAGACTTGTTTGGAGGCATCTTGGCAGTTGTCTACTGCAACTGGCTGCAAAACAGGAGTATCCTCATCTCTGTAAAGTAAGGAGCAGTGGTACTGCTAAAGAAAGATCCAAACAAGGGGAACGTCATAGATAACTTCACGCCCAGGCGAACGTCATAGATACCTTCAGGCGCAGATTTGAAGATTTTGGTCAAAGTGTTAGTTGAGAGGTTGGTGCTTGTCATTGAGAAACTGGTCGACAAGGCACAGACATGTGCCGTGCTGGGTAGTAGTATCCATGACAATCTCCATCTGATGCACTACATCATAGGCAGGGTAGTTAAGGAACCTGCCATGGATGGGGCGCTGATTAGTTTGGATCAATCAAAAGCTTTCGATAGGGTAGACCATCACTACTTGGAGGCTGTCCTTAGAGCGGCTGGTTTTGGTCCCATCTTCCACGGTTGGATCGCTGCCTTATACAACGGCATCCACTCGGTAGTTCACATAAATGGTCATCTGTCCAGACCATTTAACATCATGCGTTCAGTTCATCAAGGATGCCCCCTCTTGTCACTTCTGTATGTATTGACTCTTGATCCACTACTGCAGAAGCTGGTGATGCTGAGGGGCATCCTGCGAGAGCAGCATATCTGCATGCGTGAACAACGTCACCATCATAATGTCGAGCCACAGGCATATCGACCTGGTCGTCGAGACACTAAAAGAACATGAAGTGGTAACGGGAGCAAAAATTAACTGGGAAAAGTCAGTGGCCTTGCGGCTTGGCACCTGGAGAAGCAAGCCCATGCCATCCAACAGTATCTCCATTGTGGGATGCTGGACCGACAGACTGATTAAATTGCTCAGAGTCTGGTTTGGTCTGGACCTCCAATATGGAGAAGAACTGGGGTGAGATAATGTCAAGGGTGGCCACTCTCACCCAGCAATGGGCTACGAGAAAAAGCTATCCCTAAAAGGTCGGGTGGAGGTGGCGAACGCGTACATTGTATCTGTCATCGATTACCGTCTGACTGTTGTACCTTGTCCTGACCCTACCATTACCAAACTGGAATGCATACTCTTCCACTTTTTGTGGAAAGGAAGCATTCTGATGGTTAGGCGATCCATTTGCTGTCAACAGCCACTAAATGGAGGGTTAGGCCTGATGTAGTTGATGATGTGCAGACATGTACTGAGACTGCGACATCTCTAGTGCTTCATAGACTACGGTGAACAGGTGTGGTTGCCATTTGTGTGGCATGCTTTCCTGCAGCTCGTCTCTTTTGCCGAACTGCAGTCGTGGATCAAATAGAGACCGATGCTAGGCGAATGGCACTATGAGTGCCACCTTGCTCTCAAGCAACTCTGCTATCTGGGACCAAACTTGTGTAACTTCACTTCCACAAAGATGTTCTATAGAGGATTAGTGGAGAGGAGGTGCAATGAGGTTCTCAGGCAGAATCTGGGTGTCGACAAGGAACACCTGACCCACCTGTTCAGGACAACTTTCAGGCCAGGACCTATGGACAATCACCAAAGATCCCTGGCCTGACAGTGATATTGAGAAGCATTACCCGTTCGGATAAGCTCTACAGGCATGGTTCGAGACACACCAGACTGACTTGCCTGAGATGCAGTCAGAGTGACCTTTGATTGATACTTTTGTTTTTTTTTTAATCAACTCTGTATAGAAAAAAAAGGGCAAAGTTCACCTTAGCAGTATTTGGATCCAGAGTGCAAAGAGTTGGAACAAATACTACAAAGCATTCTGTCTGACACTCTAATGACTCTGCCAATTCACCATCTTCAGGAAAAAAAAGCTTGTTTTTTTTTTCCACCTTATAAAACTTCAGCCTTGTACTTCCCCATACTTCTCTCCCGAATACCTACCTGCCTCTGTACCTTTCTGCTGTAGAAGTTACCCTCCATGCACTACAGAAAATATCTTCCACTTTTGACACATTAAACAGCATTTCCAAAAGAAGCTCCTGATATTCTTATATTTTGGATATATGAAAATTATGTTCCTCATATGAAAAGAATCCTTTAAGTGATTCAATTCCTCAGTATTTTATCTATCTTCTGATGAGCCTTTGTACCTGAAATATATAAAGGTTACTTAACTTTTCCTGTTCACATTGTTAGAAGTTCTCCATCTTCCTATTTGTTATTATACTTATGTAACTCTGTGCCTATGTCAGAAATCATATATACAGATTTGTAATATTTACAGCAGTGAGCTGAGCTGTACTTACTAATGATATCTATTTACAACTAGTTGGAATGAACCAAGAAGTATTTACGAGGGAGTACAGAAAAGTTCTTAGCTTTAAGGGTATCGTGAAAAGGCCTGGTCGGAGGCCAAACCTGATGAGTTTTTTTTACAGGGCTTAGAATAACTGAATGACTGCTGCAATAAGTGTGTGAATCTGGGAGGGAAATATGTTAAATAAAATCATGATTAACTGATCCTCCTGTATTTTTTTTTTACCCAGATCCAGAAACTTTTAAGCATCCCTCGTACTATCTTTGCAGTGGGTAGAGTACAGTTCTGAGGATGATTAGTGCTTAGTGACTTGTCCAGTTGTGGCTTTTAATTTTACACATTTTAATATTGGTCAACAATACCAACAGCTCATTGTGTTTCAACTTAAGACCTAGTATCATTTTTCATAAAACCAAATTGCTGAAATGTTGATTGATATGTGATGTCACTAATCAATTAACGAAATTGTGAACTACTGTTTTTACAACAATAGCTAAAATATTAACTGTACTGATGATAAAGACTAAATGAAATGCCATGAACTTTTACTGAGACAATTATCTTTCTGTATTGACTGCTAAAAACTACATAACAATTTATAGTACTTGAGTTTGTATGGTTGAATTAATTTTCTTAATACATTAATCTGAAGGAAATCTCTATTTTACAAGTGATGACCATCAGATATTTTGTTTTATTTCATTGAATCTGCCATAGGATAGATATATCATTCTGATTAATATTTGATTGTACTCTTAACAATGTTGTTTGTTCTGTTGAATTATTCATTTTTTAATATTTTTCCTTATATATCTTGTTTAAAATATGTAGTTGTCTTCTTTTATCTTCTTTTCTTGTTTTAGTCACTGGACTGCATGGCACAACCTTGGGGTTTTAGTTGAACAAATCAACCCTAGTACTTACATTTTCTTTTAATTTTATTGGTGTGAATTATTCTGTTCTTGAATCACTAAGTTACTTGGATGTAAACAAACCACCACTGTTGTCAAGTGGCTGGGGTAGAAACACACACACACACACATGTCTGGTGTCCCAGCACAATCTTCAGGCACTGCCCATATAGCATAACAAACTAAAAATAGTATGTTATGCCATTTGGGCAGTGCCTGAAGCTTGTGCTGGAACACCAGATGTGTTAAAAAATACTGTCTGGCATGCTCTCATCACATGAAACTAATACTAGCACATAAAAACATAAATTGTGTTTATTAAATAATATTTATCTCTCATCAGCTGGAGTACTTTTTTGTTGATCTTATCATCACAGAACAGTACACTCTGTGTGTGTGTGAGTGTGTGTGCGAATGTGTGTGCTTGTGTTCGTCCCCGACTGTTGTTTGACAACTGGTGTAATTTGTTTACATCCCTGTAACTTAGCAGTTTGGTAAGAAACGACTGATAGAATAAGTATTAGGCTTTTAAAAAAGTCATAAGGTTGATTTGCTTGACTAAACCTTAAAAGGTCGTGCCCCAGCATGGCTTCAGATCAATAACTGGAACAAATAAATAAAAGAAAGATGCCTTACTCCAGTAATGAACTACTGTGAAGTTAAACTTTGATAAAATCCTGTTATGGAGACATAATTATTTAGTCTTGCTTAACAGCACTAACACACAGTTAATACACACATGAAAGAAATGCACTTAAAATGCTTTGTCCTCTTTAAGTAAGAATAGGAAACAGCACAAGCATTCAAATTTGCTACATATGGTTGGCTTCACAATCTCTTTTGATCACATATTTATAATCAAACTGAAACTGCAACCTATCCAAGGCCAGTTTTATCTTCAAAGCTGAAAGTGCTTCAACTCTAAAAAGCTGTTGACCTTCTGCAAATTACAAGTGCTTTTCACATTAGTGAGCTGCTCACATAGTTGTGATCATACATCTACCTCACACGTATTCTCAAACATTCGCGATTTCAGTCTAAAGAAAGGACATCTAAGTGATAGGCAAATATTCATTCAATAACACGTTATAACCAATATCTCATTGATGTGCTGTAGTGTTTTTTTTTTCTGCCACTTCAAGTGGAAACAATAAAACATAAATAAAATGAATCATAACTACAAATGTTACAAAATGCTTAAGAACGTGCTGGTGGAAAAAGAAAAGAAATATCTGAAGAAAATGAAGTTTAGAATTTTAACGATGACTTTTTAAAGCAAATTGTAATTTTTTAATGACTTCGAATAGTCAGTCAAAAGTTAAAAGAAAATGAAAAATTTATTTGTAGAATTTTTTCAAAAATTTATAAAAATAGTCTTAAAAGTGCTTTCAAGTTATTCTTAGTTTTAAATTAAGATATATTTAATCAGTAAAAGATAACTCAGTTATGAATTACAGAATGCATAGATATGATCTATAACTTAAATAGCAAAAAAAAAAAAAAAAAAGAATAACTATTTGATAAAAGAGTTGTTTTTCTAGAATTTTATCTCAGTATGCTTTTTTTTTTTTGATATTATAAAAATATATCTGAAGGTGATGAGATGAAAAAAATGTTAGAATGCCAGACTCAATACTTCAGAAGGTAAAAATGTAGAATCTCATGAAAATGGTGATGGTTTGTGTTGGCAGCTATAAGTTTGTAGTAGAGTTTGTAGAAGAGTTTGAGAAGTTCACTTGCTATGAGGAGTGGATGATCTAACATTTCAGTATTTTGAGCTTTGTTTAAGTGAGCAAAAGAGGGAAAGTAGTGTTGTCATTTTAGTTCTCGGCAATCGTGTGGGAAGGAATTGAAATGGAAGAGAAGTGTTTTGTAGTATTTAGCTTGTTTTAAATTTTATATTTATTTTCCGAGTTAAATTCTTGTAGTGACCAAATTTATACTTTATTTCTTCAACATCAAACCTTAATTGAGATGACCTATAGCCAAAGTTGTTCTAGTCATAACCATCCTGTATCTTTAAGACTATTTAGGACTACATAGTCCAGTGAGTTTTTTCTTTTTTCTTTCTGATATAAATACTTGTCAATTATAAGTGAATTGGCAGTCATTGAGTAGCAAATAAAATGTATAATCTGATGGATATTTGACTGATATTTTTAGATTGAGTAACCACAAAGAAACTCTCTCATTGGCTTGTTTATTTCAGGTTGATAATATCAATACTAGTTGGTTTCAATTGACTATTCCTCTCTTATAGAACAAATTATAAGAATTCAGTAATATTAATAAAAAAAAAAGAGGTTAAAAAAAAATAAAAGTAATAAGACTATCTTTACTAACATGGGATAGAATGTATGTCTAAACAAAATTATGACATTGGAATTCAACCTTATCAGACACTGAAATCAATGAGGCCATTTACATAAATTTATGTAAGAAATGATGCAATACTCTTACAAAGCATCAAGTATTTTCATATATATACTGACTGGAATCAGTTACAACATACAGTTGGTAAGTCAAGTTTAAGACAAACATCTAATTCAAGAAGAGCAATGATAAACATCAGAAAAGACTGTTATGCTGTTATGATGAAAAAGATCATTGTAAATAAGTTGGCATTTGAAGGCCAGGATTTTAATTGAGAAAGGCATAAGCATGTGATTTAGGAGTTTGCTTTGTAAATGCATGACATGAGTTTTGAGTTTACTGCATGGTGCTCTGGGTAAATGTCATTCTCAAGCTGACCAATGCCTTGTGAATGGAATTTTGTTGCTGGAAACTGTGCAGAAGTTCGTCATATATGAATGTGAAAGTCTGTGTCCGTGTGGTCCTTTTATGTTCCATAGCTTAATGGTTTGAAAAGTAGAGATCAATAAGATATATACCAGACTGAAATAAATACTGGGGTTGACTTGATTAACTATAAACTCTTGTCATAACCAGAGTTCAATGACTGAAAAAAAAAAAAAAAAGATGAAATAAAATGAAAGAAAAACTAAACTACTGTTAGACCTTGATTATCCCAATATAGACAAGGAGTATTTTGCTTGGATAACTGATCTAATTGTAAACAAAGGAAGCTATAGCAAACATAATTATGTAAAAAAAAACCAAAAAAAAACAAACAAAACTAAAAATAAAAACATGTTTAAAGAGATTTTATGTTTTTCAATCAATAAAATGTTGTATTCTGTGCAATGTTTGATGCCTTTTCACCACAATCCAGACATTGTAACGTCTCATTTTTCTGTTCGATTGTCACTGGTGTTCACTTTCTCTTCACAGACATGGTAACAACAACAAACTCAATTACTTGTAACAGATGTATATACTTGGAACAAAGTCATAGAGATGAATGAAGATACCATTGATTTTGCCATGCTTTTAAATTCTTCAGCATGTTAGTCACTTTTACTTTTACAATGTTACAATTATTCTAACATTGTTTAAAATGACTGACTGATATCAAACTAGCAGCCTGGTATATGGTACTTTTGATACCTGGAAACAAAAGACTTGATCATGACACCAGTGTTGAGAACACCTCTCCAATCTTCAGAAATTTGAATTCACTTTTAATCATTGTAAACAAAAGATGAAACAGCAGCACATATGTTATAATTGAGTTCGAGTTACATACAATATAGCTAATTAGATAATCACAGGACCTTGAAATCTTGTTTGGATTATTCAAAATTTGGAAACTTGATGTTTTGATATCTGAAATTTAACTGTAAACTACTTCTAAAGATAAAATCTGTTCATGATATGGTAACCACAAAATGGAGATGGATGTAGACAAATAAAATGTTTCAGTGGAAGTTGCAAACATACAATGTCATATGGTCAGTTAGGCTTCAAAATACATAGATGAATATTTGTTAACATGTTTAATACAGTAAGCATCAAAAAGCTAACTAGATATAATTATGTGGTGATAGACAGAATACTAATATTATTTTTATTTTGTCAATTAAGGCAGACAACTCTGGGTATGTTTGTGTCTTATTATGAACTCATTTAAACTGCAACTGGTCAAACATGTTTTTGCATCCTTTAAATAGTAAATGCAAGTCTACAAGAGATGACTCTGTATTTCATGACAGTAAAAAAATGTTGATTTAACACTGATGTTGGTGCCACATAAAAATTGCCCAGTACATTCTTTAAAGTGGTTTGTGCTAGGAAGGGTATCCAGCCATAGAACCCATGCCAAAACAGACAATTGGAGCTGGGTGCAGCTCTCCAACTGGCTAGTGCCTGTCAAACTGTCCAGCCCATGCCAGTGTGGAAAACGGATGTTAAATGATGACGATAATGATGATGATAGACACCAAAATGAAATCCATGCAGAGTAATGGTTCATATTGATTTCAGAGTATTTATTTCTACTTTTGCTGTATGATATAGCAACACTAACCAACATCAAGGTGCTGTATAGGCAGAATTGATACTGTTGGTCAAAATGACTTGTGGTATTTAATTACAACCTTTTACATTCTAAGTTCAAATCCTGCTGAAGTCAACTTGCCTTCTGTTCATCCAGAATCAATAAAAGTACAGTTAAGTACCGGGGCCATGCAGCATCATAGACATGAATTGAATTTTGATAGATTTTTGAAACTGGCTCAGAAATTTATTCTTAAATCAATGGGTTCAAATTTAGAAACAAAAGTGCTTGGCTTCTGCTCCAAATCTTATGGATTGACTAAAGATTTCTTGTGTTACTAAGGTAAATATATGTATTCAATAAATATGATTATTACCAAATAATCTCGTGAAGTAGTAGAAATAATAAAATACTGCAGTAAATGCCTTTTCGTCCACTTTAGGCTCGTTCATGTCTGTGTGGTTGAGGTTTGCTTCCCAACTAACTGGATTTGGGTTCAGTTCCACTATGTGGCACCTTTGACAAGTGTCTTACACATTCTCACTGGACCAACTAAAGTTTTGTGAGTAGATTTGGATGACAGAATCTGAGAGAAGTCTGTTGTGTGTGTGTGTGTGTGTGTGTCCTTGCTTGATATCATGCAGTAGTTGTAAAGGAGCATCACCATTATACAAGTGGTGTCCTTCATTTCCAATCTTACATAAAAACATGTCTGGCCATGAGTAAACATTACCTTTCTTGGAAAGAGGTGGGGGTTGACAACAGCAAAGGTATCCGGTTATTGAAAATCTGCCTCAAACAACTCTGTCTTAGTTTTCCAAGTATAGAAAAGTGGGCATTAATATAACAATGATTTCTTTACATATTGAATTCATTAGAGCCCATTTTACTTTTCATATCTTTTGTCCTGAATCAGCTAATTGAATACACTTCTAAAAATGTGTCCTTGTGCCAATGTAATGAAATATTACTGATTTTTGTTATTGTTTTATTTTCCTATTAGATAGTCCTTTGTTTTTGATTCTGTCAAAAGTTAAGCTGCAGTAATCCCTAGGATTAGGGGTTAATTTATTTATTGTATTTGTAAGTAGATAATGGATATGTCTCTTTTCGTTTTGGTTAAGGTAATAGTCTATAAAAAAAATAAGCTATCATTTCTTTTTAGGTGTATGATTGGTCCGTGGTTGATGCCAGTGCCACCTTACTGGCCCCTGTGCCAGTGGCACATAAAAAGCACCTACTAAACTCCCATAGTGGTTGGCAATAGGAAGGACATCCAGCAGTAGAAACCTTGCCAAATCTGATTGGAGCCTGGTGCAGCCTCCTGGCTTGCCAGTTCTCAGTCAAACTCTCCAACCCATGCTAGCATGGAAATCAGAAGTTAAACGATGATGATGATAATTAATGTTAAAAAGAAAACTGTAGAAAGTGAACTATATATCTATATATATAGTATTACTATTATTAAGGCAGCAATATGGCAGAATCATTAGCACACTGGACAAAATGCTTAATAGCATTTCGCCCATTTTTACACTGAGTTCAAATTCTGCTGGGGTCAACTTTGCCTTTCATCCTTTAGGAGTTGATAAAATAAGTACCAGTTGAGCATTGGGGTCAGTGTAATTGATTAGCCCCTTCCCAAAATTTCTGGCCTTGTGCCAAAACATTATTATTATTATTATTATTATTATTATTATTATTATTATTATTATTATTTATTGTCTAAGCAAAGCTTCTAACACTGGAGATGTACTACAGTGCCAGCTGTTCACT
>JAOPJW010000001.1:9830280-9840550 GCA_027122535.1 Octopus maya | reverse complement strand
CTCCTTCTGGAAGTATATTTTCCTGCGTTTTTCCACTTTGGGGTACTCTCCCCTATTGTATCCCTCGATCTTCTCCTTGAGTGCTGCGCTTATGACGCCGAGGACTTGATTATGGCGCCATGTATATCTTCCTAGTGCTGGTCTGCAGCTTGACAGAACGTGTCTCACCGTCGCTTTCTCTCCGCATCTACATACATCGGTTGTTTTTATGTTCCATCGGACTAAGTTCGCCGGTGAGGGTAGAACGTCGAAGGTAGACTTGATTAGGAAGGCTGTTCTTGCTTGTTCCCAAGCCCAAAGTTCCTTCCATGAGATTCTGCGACTGACCACGTTTTCCTCCCATCTCAGGCACTGCCCCTGTTGACTACATTGCACCAAATGTACATTTTGCCTTTCTTCTTCCTCCTTTCTTACTTCGTGTACCACTGCCTCTTTCATCACTTTTACGCTGCTCTTGCAAAATGGCCTGAAATTGCACGTCCCTAGGCCGGCTCTTGTTTCTTGCGTTGCTCCAACTATATCGGCATGCCTTAGTACTCCGATCGCCCTGTCTACTGCCTCTTCCGCATTCCATTTCCTCCCTGTTCGTACTTTTGGAGGGTTTTCTCGGATGCTCTGATCTTTTGAATACCTTAGCATCATTACTGTCCTCGCCTTTCCTGCTTTATATTCTTCGGAGATCGATGTTATTGGTAGTTGCAGCACGGATTTTCCATAAAGTGCAGTTGTATTCAGTGGTTTCGGTAGACCAAGCCATTTTCTGATAAACACACTGCATCTTTGTTCTATCCTTTCTACTCTACTCAAGGCTATTTCGTACATTTGCAATGGCCACATTATCCTTGGGTACAGTCCAAATTGCAGTATCCAACATTTGAATTTTCCCGGCAGTGTTGTTCTGTCAATTGCTTTTAACCCTTGTTCTACCAACTCGTATGTCTCTTTCCCTTGCTTCTTATCATTTAGTATGTCTCTATACCATCTGCCGAGACTCTTTACTGGTTGTTCTTTCACCGTTGGTATGTCTTCACCGCCTATCCTGAATTTCACTTCTTCTTGCACTCCTTTCACGAAAGCTACGCTTCGAGATTTTTTGGCTTTGAATTTCATTCTTGTAGTAAGTAAAAATAGCTTTAGCCCTTTTGTTACGATATTTCTGTTGACATATAATGCTTTTGTTTTTAAGATAGTGAAGAATTTAGTAAAATAACATTCTCATTATTAAGCTGGTGTCTAGAAAAAATTAACATACAATTCTGATGAAAGATTATAATTTAGATCCCTTTAAAGCAGTAAGTTTGTGTCATAGAACCAAGGGCGGTTAGTATCCAAATGGTTAAGGCAACCTGGACAGAGTCTTTTAATTACGTACTTGATTATGACAAAGAAGAGAAATTGAAGTCATAATAGAAATGTTTTATCATTAAAAGAGCTATTATGAAATGTTTCTGTTTTCATAAATTCTTTATTTCAGTAACAACATTTAATTAAGCATATACATATTTTTTCTTTATGATTAGTGTTGAGTAGCATTTGTAACTCTAAATGCCAAAAAGCATGTCTTGTCAGTTCATATAATTTGCAAGTGATTTCAAATATGGCTAAAGACTATCCTGTGTGCATCTAGGCTTTACTAAAAAGCAAACTTGCAATCAATCAATGATAAAATGGTATCTATCTTTCAGCTTTATATATCATTTGAGAAAAAGGATAGGCATAAACAGCCAGAGTTTGTAATTCTAGAAAAAATCAATAACTATTTGTTGTTTGTTGTAGCTACCAAAAAAGTTCAGAGAATGTGAAAAAGAATGGGATTGCTCAATAATTTACAAATATTTCAGTTTTCATTTTAAAATCTCTAGATATACAATTGATTAAACAGCATGAATTAGCTTAAGTAACCTTATTACTCGAACCCATCTGGGCAGGCAGGGCGATCTCCACCAAGACCAAGGTGCGCCTCTTCAACAACATCATCATACCATTGGAAATGTAGAAGATGCCAGCAAAGATCACACAAAGGCTCAATGTATTTCAGTTATGATGCCTCTGGTGGATACTGTGAATATCATACCAGGACCACATCACCAATGACAAGATACATCACTGAACTGATACCTGTCCACTCCATGACGTTGTCACTGAGTGCCGCTTGCAATTTACAGACCATGTTCTCTGATTACCATTGTCGTGGCATGTGAAAACCACTGTTCTGTGAAAGCCACCACATGGCAAGAGAGAACAAGGGTGACCAAAAGTGACTTGGCACTGCACCCTCATCGATGACCTCAAAGTCATTGACATTTCATGGGATGAAGCTGAAATCACCATGGTTGATTGACCACATTGGAGAAGCCTTGCTGCCCAATGCGCCACATGGCACAGGACCTAAGACTAAGAAGCCTTATTACTAAAATGTATTATTTTAGGAAGCACTGGAAGTGGGTGGGGTATATTTTCCTGCATGGAAAAAATGTCAGCGATTGTGTTGACTGAGAACCACTTCATTTCATCTGAATTGTGTCTAAAGATTCTGCTATGAGTAAGAGAGTTGAAATGGATTCACTTTTGATATTTACATCAAAGTATCAGATCAGCAGAACCATCTGAACCTCAGACAAAATGTCTTGCAGTACTTCAGTTATACATTCAGTGTTCAAATTCTGCCTGGGTCAACTTTGAACTTCAAGATATGGGGTTAATTTAATTTATTATAGTCTCCCTTCCAAAATTTATGGCTGTGCATCAGTGTTAGAAATCAATATTTATAGGAGCATACAATATAGGTGGTAAATGGCAGGGTTTTTCAAACATTAGATAAAATAACTGATGTATTTTCCAACTCTCTCTACTAAATCCTGCCATGGTGAACTTTACCTTTCATTGTTGGCTTTCCCTTGGACAATACTGGTGATAAGGAGAGAAGAGACTTGCAAGCACAGGCACCTACTAGTCTTCTACAAAAATTCTTTGCTAGGTTTGTGGCTTTGTAAGAAGCTTTTCCAGTGCGGATACTCACTGCCTTTAATGGATGACATAGGCCATTGTCAGTACGAGGCCTGATCAAAAAGTATCAGAACTGGTTCTATAAAAAGAGAACTATAACACAGCTCATATAATCCTTTCCATACACTTTCTGCAACTTTCTGTAGGTCTCTGCATATGTATCACCAAACTTTTGGCAAAATTTGATGCAGACTTTCTGCTCAATTTTCTTGGTGAGACAACCATACCCAACACGTGTTATTTTCAAGCACTGCTATAAACAACAGAAGTGAGTGAGAATGTTTAACTTAGTGTACATGTGTAACAGAGTTCAAGATCACTCTGTGCCAAGCGACTTCACTATGTGTATTTTAGCTCCGTTACCCTAGAAACAGCCTCAATACTTTTTGATCAGACCTTATGTAGTAGAGATATAGCCTAAAATGGCAATCATCATCATCATTTAATGTTCTTCCTTGCTAGCATGAGTTGGATGGTTTGACAGGAGCTAGCAAGTAAGAAGACTGAACCAAGCCCTACTATTTGCTTTGATAAGGTTTCTATGACTAGATGTTTTTCCTAACACCAACCACTTTACTGAGTGAACTTGGTGCTTTTTATGTGGCAGCAGTGAGGTCACCATGACCCCTCAACTGAGCAGGGAATAGTTTTGAAGTGGGTGGCTTTGTGCCTGACAATGAGAAGTTAGCATATTGGATAGAGGGACAGAAATAGGTGCTTTGCAGTAGAGGAGATACATAGCTCCCTTAATTGGAGAGAGAGAGATGTGATAGAGCAAACTCTTGAGTTATAGGGAGGTGTATGTAAGTGGAATTGGGGACTGGATAAGGTGAATGGGTGGGTAAGTTCATGAGATTGGGAAATGGAGGGAAGGTGCGAAATATAGTGAGTGGACACAGGTAGAAAGAGGGGATGTTAGGAGAATATATTGTGGGGAAGAGATTCAACAGGGACATATTAAGTACTAGTAAGTTCATGAGGAGAATGGGAAGGGAGAGAAATACTACCTCTAACAAGTCCCTTGGGCATTTGAGGAAATCTAATTCTTGTGAGATCTTAGTGTTTACTTTTCCTCCACAACTGTCACGCACACAAACTACTTTCTCTGTTAACCTTCCTGTGATTCCACTGCACTTCTTATGTGTCTGTAGCTTGCACTGGAACCAGGTACCTCATACAAAGTTTCTACTTACATTTTTGCTGTGTATTGAGCAGGGCCATTTCCATGAAGGGATTAGTATTTGTTTGCTTTCCTACTTACCAGTACTTTAGTTTTTGTTAAATTAACTCCAAGGCTTTTTGATTTCAGATCTTGCTTCCACACCTGAGATTCCTTCTCTAATTCTACTATAGATTCATTTATAATAATAAGGTCATCAACATAGGAGAGCTCCCTTGGACAACCAGTTTTAAATTCCTCTGTTATGGCTTGGAGGACTATGATCAATAAGAGATGGCTGATAATCAAAACTTGGTAAAGTCCTACTAGTACACTAATATATAACAAATATTAGTATATCTTTGATACTGTAAAATGAGAAAAATAATCTTAAAATACCTCTTTTTTTATTGTTATCTAATCTTGAAAGGGATTAAATGCAAATAGTACTTAATATTTTATTCATGAGGTCTACTGATTTTTCAACAGATTCTATTACAAGATATCTGGGGATGTACACACACATTTAATATCTTAACATGTTATATTATGTTCCTCCCACAATCATGTGTATATGTTTTTGATTAGGTGAAGAACAATGTAATATCTTAAAGTCTTAAGAATTCAATATGCAGAAGCAAACATAGATAAATCAAATAAGGGAAACCCCCTACATAGATGAGAAGTTGTCACCTAAGTGGAATCATAGCACACCACAACTCTGACCACCTTCTTGTCTGATTTTTTCCACAAAGTGAACCATCCAAAATTGCCACTAAGTATTTTTGGCTTTAGCCGACCCATGAAGGGCCCTACATCCTTTGAGTTGTAATCTCTCAATCACTTTTAAACCACTTAACATAGTCTTCATCAAACATCTATCATCTAGAAACTCCTGGTACTCATATTCTCTCTCTTCAATCAACATATTTACATTGTTTCCTTCTAGGGGTCAACATTAGATCAAGTAGATCATTGTTTTTCTTTTGAAGCTCTAAATTTCAGGTACTCTGTGAAAGAAGGCATCTCTTCATGAAGGGCTTTCATTGTCTTGTTTGCTTTTGTTTGGCTTCTTTTCTTGGTGGCTACTCTTCTCCAATCTTCATTTGATCCTAGTTGTCACAGCACACTTTTGGGTGGCATTATTCGATATAGTCTCTTTTGCTAGAGGAAGAAACTCTTTGGCTTTGTTGACGGTGGCACTAAAGTTGAGGCAATTTAACTTGTTTTGACTTCAATCATTCCTGAAGCTGTGACTGGTGGTTCTTTACAAACAGTAACAGCCAGTGACCTGATGAATTAAGACAAAGAGGTTTTAACTCTCCTAGACAGAAAGCCCCTAAATGGCTCTTACTACCCTGTGTGGCAACTGGGCCTATGCAACCACTCTAATTGATCTTTTTTCTTTTCCTTCAGTTTGGTATAACTTTAGGATGGCCTTGTCTTTGGAGATTATTAGAAGCTGACTGTCCATACGGACACTCATCTCATATTGTTACAGGTTCACTCACCATATGTTGCACAAAAGTGGTAATTAGCCAAATGTGGTATCTGTTCCAACTTCTCTGGTTGTAATTCTTGTTTCTAAATCCCACATGTATTGTAACACCAACCTGTGAGCAGTCATATGGTGCACCAATTCCTCCTGTCTCCTTGTTTTGTGTTTACTTTTAAAAACCAGGTACATACTTCCATATGTTCTGCTCCAGTCAACAGACTACACTATCTGACATACATTGGCCAAAGCTTCCTTTAACTCTTCATTCAGGGGCATACAAAACCCCATTCTGTCCATTAGTTGTTGAAAAACAGGTATATTTACCCTCCATATTCTTTCTTTGATAAATTTCTTAGATGAGGAAGTGCAATTTTTTGTGACATATCCAATTCACTGCTTTTCCTTTCCTTTGGATTAGCTCATATCAAGCGATTTACCTCCCCCCCCCCCACGCAATGGCAACAAATGATGATAGAATGTTGGTGTTGTTATAATGGTGATGAAATGTTGCTGGTGTTGTTAATGTTATTTGCTTTTATATTTTTTTCCAGCACTAGTTTTTTTTCATGTTCTCTATTGCACATGTGTAAGTTTTAAGTTTTCTATATTTTTTATTAATAGTTTAAGGTCATGTTTGTTTTCCTATGTTAGTGATATTACTACTATCAGGAGTACCTCTTCCTGACCATTGTGAAGCTGTTATCTTGCAGTGTGTAAATATTGCAAATGCCAAAAATATACAAAAATTATACACACTTTAGTCATTACATATCTTTATTATTGTCACACTTCTGTGCACGTGTGCTTATAGTTGATACTATCGTGGTCATGTGATCGAAGTTTGAGCCTTATCGCACCATTTTTCCTTCTGGCTTTACAGTGTAAGCATGGCTACTCCACTAGCAATGTGCACAAAGAGCAGTGATCCGATTTCTCTGGTCGGAAGGCGTGTCAGGTACTGAAATTCATTGGAGGCTTTTAGCACAATATGAGGACAGTGCACTACCACATAGAAGTGTGTATGAGTGGCTTGAGAAGTTTAAAAGTGGCTGGACAAGCATTATGCATGAAGAGAGAGCAGGACACCCATCGACCTCCACCACTGATGAGAAGATTCAGCAAGCTTGCGAGATGGTAATGGTGAACTGGTGAGTTATCATTGATGAGGTAGCTTGTTCTCTTCAGATTAGTCATGGTTCTGCCTGTCAAATCATCCATGATGAGCTTGGCTTCCATAAAGTCTGTGCTAGATAGGTGCCAAGAGAGCTTACTACAGAGCTCAAGCACAAACATCTTGAGGTCTGCCAACGTTTACTTGATTGCTACAACAATGAGGGAGAGGAATTTTTGAGTAGAATAGTAACGGGAGATGAAATGTGGGTCCATCATTATGAGGCAGAATTCAAAAGACAGAGTATGGAGTGGAAACATCCTAGCTCACCAGCGATGGAGAAATTCAAGACTCAGTCTTCCATGGGAAAGGTGATGTTAACCCATTTTTGGGACTCAAAACGGCTTATACTGGAAGACTACCTGAAAAAGGGGTGTATGATCAACAGTGCAAGATACAGTGCTTTGCTGACCAACAAACTGAAGCTAGCAATTTACACCAAACACCAAAGCCTATTGTCAAGGAAAGTTTTGTTGCTGCATGACAATACACATCCATACACAGCTGCCCAGAGCATTGAAACCTATAATCAATTGGGTTATGAGGTGCTAGAACACCCTGCCTACAGCCCAGATCTTGCCCCTTCTGAGTATCATATCTTTGAACTGCTCAAAGATAGTCTCTGAGGTTGTCTATTTCTTACGGATGAAGGTGTGAAGGAAGCGGTGCATAAATGGTTGCACGACCATCTGAAAACTTTCTTCTTGGAGGGAATACACAAGCTTGTGGATTGCTGGATCAAGTGCAATCGAAAAGGAAGGAGACTATATAGAAAAAAATGATGTACTTGTTTATCTCCTGCTTTTGTGTAAATACATTAAAAAAACAAAAGTGTTTATATTATTTGACTCTCCCTCATATAATAGTTGTAAAAGAATGTTTGAAATAAACCTTTTCTGTACTCTAGGCAATGGGATAAATATCCAGTTGTTCCAAAGAAACTTCCTTCTCGTATGTTAATTTTAGGAAAAAAAAACTTGGCTGATACTATATTTTATCAATCCTGGAGATGATGAAAACAAAGCAGACCTCAGATTTCAAACTCAGACTGTAAAATACTGGAACAAATACTGCAAGCTATTTTATGTAGCATTCTAATAATTCTAATAAGACCTGGGAGGGAACAAGTCAATTTCATCAACCCCAGTGCTTGACTGATACTTATCTTATTGACCCTGAAAGGATGAAAAGCAAAGTTAACCTCTGAAGAATTTGAACTCAGAATGTAAAGATAGACAAAATGCTGCTAAGCATTTTGTCTAGTGTACTAGCAATTCTGCCAACTTGCCTTGATTCCATACCTTGCTTCTACACATGAGATTTCTTCTTTAATTCTACTATAGATTCATCTTTAAGAACAAGGTCATCAACATAGAATAGTTCCCTTGGACAATCACTTTTAAATTCCTCTGTTATGGATAGATCAGACGGGGCTGAGAATCAGACATAACAAATATAAACTTTTATTTGTTACAAAGGAAACAACAAAAACTTTCGGAAAACAATGATAGATTTCTTTTTCTTTTTTTTTTTTTTGCTTTTGTAGTATCATACAGATTAGAAATATGTACTGAGATTCACACACACAGACACTTAGAATTTAACAAAATGAGATATGTTGTACAATTAATTTTATCAGTTCTTTTGATTATTTATCTCAGTCGTAATATGTGCGTGTGTGTGTATATTAATGTTATCTTGTTTTGTTTATTTAATTTGCCATTTAATACAGTTTTAATCCGTAATTATGACACTTCCAGCTTTTGTGCAGTTACTCAGCATGCTAGAAATAGCAGTCAAATCCTCTGCAACTCAGGCTTTATGATTTAAAATAGGGTGGAATACATTAAACAATAAATCTATGATACAAAAAACCTTGATCATAGCTAGCCCAGGGGCTTAGCTATATTAACAATTATTGAGGCACTGTAGGTAGTCTTTGAAATATGTTTTTATCACTACCAAATTCACTTCATTAACTTGTGAAATCAGCTGAATACAAGTGTGTGTGTGTGTGTGTGTTTACTGAATGACAATGTAACAAGAATTATGTAATCAACTTTATTAGCTTACAGTGTTTCTGCTATACGAAACAGGGCATTCAGTGCAGGGTACTTATATGATCTCACTTGTATTTTCTTCAAGTTTGTTGTTGATAATCTTCACACTCAGGCATATGACATCTCTCAGTAATTTCCTCTCTAAAATACTTTAAAGTATTTCTGATACTTTTGTTGTCCACCATATTAATGCTATTTCAGTTAGAATGGAACAGTATTGATTCTAATTTTTTTACCAGGCACAATTTTAGTTCCTTCTAAGAAGTGATATGTGAAAAATGGAAGCCACCATGATATATTAATGGTATTTCTTTTATTGGCTGAGTGGAAAATATAGATTAAGATCATCATCATCATCATTATTCAGTGTCTGTTGTCCATTCTGGCATGGGTTGTATGGTTTGACCAGGGCTGGCAAGCTGGAAGGCTACACCAGACTCTAGTCAGATTTTGCATGGTTTCTATAACTGGATGCCCTTCTTAATGCCAACCACTCTGAGAGTGTAATGAGTACTTTTATGTGCCACCAGCACAGGTGCCATTTCTGTGACACCAGTATCTGCCAGAACTGTGATTTTATTTGGCTTGATGGGTCTTCTCAAGCACAATGTAATGCCAAAGGTCTTGGTCATTGCCTCCACAAGGTCCTACTCTCGAAAGGAACTTTTTACGTGCCACTGCCTTCTTCCACTGTGCCTTCTTGAGGCCTAACACTTGAAAGGTGCTTTTTACGTGCCACTGGCATGGGTGCCAGTTACGTGACATGAGCATCAGCCATGACTATGAGTTCACTTGGCTTGACAGGTTCTCTCAAGTACAGCATATCGCCAAAGCTTTCGGTCACTAGTCATTGCCTCTGTGAGGCCCAAAGTTTGAAAATCATGCTTCACCACCTCATCCCATGTGTTCCTGGGTCTACCTCTACCAAAGGTTCCCTCTACAGTTAGAGATCAGCATTTCTTTACACAGCTGTTCTTGTTCTTATGCATCACATAACCATATCAGCTCAACTGTCTCTCTTGCATACATCTGATGCCTCTTATGCCCAACTTTTCTCTCAAGATGCTTACACTCTGTTGAACATGCACACTCACATTGCACATCCAGCAAAGCATACTGGCTTCATTTCTTTCAAGCCTACACATGTCCTTGACTGTTGCAGCCCATGTTTCACTACTGTGTAGTGTAGCTATTCACATACAAGTATCAAACAATCTGCCTTTCACTCTGAGGGAAAGGCCCTTTGTTGCCAGCAGAGGTAGGAGCTCTCTGAACTTTGCTCAGCCAAATCTTATTCTGACAGCAACGCTCTTGGAACACCCACCTACACTACTAACTTGGTCACCTAAGTAACGGAAGCTATTTACTACCTCTAG
>JAOPJW010000001.1:9196512-9207045 GCA_027122535.1 Octopus maya | reverse complement strand
GAACTCAGAACGTAGCGGCAACGAAATACCGCAAAGCATTTCGCCCGGCGCGCTAACGTTTCTGCCAGCTCGCCGCCATTGAAATATCAGCATTAAAGTAATAATTACCCAACTTAAGGCAGCAAGCAGGCAGAATCGTTAACACGATGGGTACAAGGTTTAGCGGCGTTTCTTCCATCTTAACGTTCAGAGATCAATTTCTGCTGAGGTCGACTTTATATTTCATCCTTTCGGGATCATTAAAATAAGTTCCTGTTAAACACTGGGATCGTTGTAATCGACTTTCCCCTCTCCTGTACTTGCTGCCCGTGTGCCAAAATATTAAATCAATAATCACCCTCCTTGTTTTTATAGTATTTAAAATGTATAAGTAATTTTGTTTGAGGTTATTTATTGAGTTAATGTCTTTTCTTTTTGTGTATGTTATGTAATAAAAGCGATATACGTATATATTGAAAAAGTTTTTCTATGCCTTTTATTTTCATTTATGTAACTATCTATCTCTCCGCTTCCACAGTGCTAAATCTATGTTCTACCATTTTGCTCTCCCTACTACTCAGCATTTCAAGCTTCGTCACTTTCAGTCTTACTCATTTCTTTCTTTTTTTCTCTTTTTACCTCCATCACTTTCCCCATAACTTATTTATTATCAAATCATTCTACTTATATCCTGATTTCACTCTCTTCTCTTTGTCTCCTACCTTCCCTTTCCTTTATCTTTGCCATAATCTAATGCTATCAAACTTGCATTTATCTCTTCTTTCTTTTCTCTTTCTTTTCCCCCGTTAGAAATGGAATTGTAACGTGATAGTTTTAGCAGAAAACTTGAGTAATGTAGAGATACAGCTGGTTACGCTGGTACGTGCGTCATCTCCTAAAACTGACGTAACGAGTTAAAATCATTTAAGCAGGACGACAATTTTAAATATACGAGTTCAAATTGCAGTCACAACTAAATGTAGTAGGAAGAGCACCTCCTAAAACTTTTAGCGGGTGCAAAATCAAAATTTGCACTCCCTACATACTTTGCCAGCTTTAGAAAATAATGTCTAAAAATTGATCAGTAAAAAGTTGCTTGAAGTTAGGTTCTTTCTCAAAACAAGAATAAAGGACAAAAATAAATGAAGGAAAAATCCAAAATGTTAATTGGTGAGGCTGGTCATAAAATTCCCAACGGAATTCTCCAGAAACATATACTACTGAACTAAAAGCATCGTCAACATCAAAATTTAAAGTATATATAGATAGCAGTAGCAACGATAACAACAACAGTCTGGCCAGCAGGACGATCACTCCTCAAAACTAGCACAAATAATGACCTATTAAACTCCGCAATCAAAAGCCCTTCACTGTCCGGCTATCCATATTCTTCGGGTAATCGCACATTATCCCAGAGTCATATATTGGTGAGACTTCTAGGGGTATTAATGATAGGTTCAAAGAACACTTGGATAACTACATTGAAAAATACCCAAACTCCATCTTCTATCAGTATGCTGTAGACTTCCACAATGGCTCCTTAAGGAGACTTAAGTTAGACATATTATCTACACATCCCACTGATGCAATGCTGAGACAATCAGGAGTTCTTAACTCAGTTTTGATTTGAGAAAAAAAATGCTCATGTTCTTTACCTTAAAAAATCTACATCAGCTAAGCAAATGACCTATAAATGCAGTAAAAGCATTTTAACATATTCAGAATACAATTTCAGAAAAGTTATTGCTGTTCTCTTTGAGGACATAAAAGACACATTTAGCTGGGGAAAAAGGAGTGAGCCAAGATAAGGTAAATTTGCCTCTTCAATTCTCCAGAATTGCATTTGAAAACAGACCCAGACACATCAATATTCATTCTTAGACATCAGAAAGATCATAATTACAACAGAAATTTAAAACATTTAGGCCAAATGAAAGAGAATTAGTTGAAAATGGCACATGATATGAAATATTAATGCAACTCGACTAAATCAAAACAACCAGCATGAAATATTCTCCATAGCTTCTTCACGATCTGCTTGAGTGGCTCTCTTCCTGATACAGTTTAAGAGAAAATAATTATTGAAATTAGTCATTACCACTTTTTGAAGATTGAAAATTGTCAAATTACACCTTAGTGTGGAAAAAATTGACTTGCAATCCAAAGAGAAAAGTTTATTGATTGTTGCACATCAAAAAATATCCATATATTTTATTAGTAATCTCAATTACAATAAGGGTTAAGTTGAGGACAAATTTCTTGAAAACAAAGTTCATGACACCTGACCGTGTTCCAAACTCCCTCAGCTTCAACAACAACGACTTTGCTGATCAAATTTTACTCCTAAAGATGAAGCAACAATACAAAATAGTGATGCTATATTTGTAATGTGATGGTTTCAAACATGTAGGGAGAAAATAACGAGAAACCAGAAATTAGTCATTTTACCCCGGTAACTAATTTTGCCGCTTCCTTGCTTTTTATTTATTTATTTTTTTTTTACAAATAGTGTCTTACAAATGATGTCTCCACCTATAATACAACGGAAACAACCTCGCTAAATATTCTCCTTCTGAGGTTGTCTATAAACGCGATTCATTCTAATGAAAATGACTCTATCATCTGTCTTCCTGTCTCTAGCATACGATTAAAGGGGGATTTGACTGATATTTCTAGTAAATCGAACAACAACTCGTAAATCTCTCTAGTTGACTCTGCTGAAGTTTGAAGAGGTTCATTAAAACGAAAGCATGTTTTGTGTGAGTTCTGTCTCTGTAATATATAATACTGACTATTTATCAGGTTTGAGACATTGTTAAAGCATTTCAATCGCTTTTGAACCATCAGAAAATAAATATTTCCTGCCTCTGGCTAATCTTTTCATTTCATTTAAAGTTGAGCTAAACAGTTACATGCTTTCAAAGCTGATGATATATAAATGGTTATAAAGAGATTTGACATTGTTTTGTTGTGATTAGCTTGTCGTTCAGAGGCGCAATATTTGGATATTACTGATTGGTTATATGTACCACAGTCAGTTGATTTGTTGTTACTAACAAGATGCAACAATAACAATAGAAGAACCAGTATAACAAATAACAAAAACAATGGTTGCTAAAAGAAGCAATAATACAGTGAATACCGGGGTTTTCGTGTCCGTCTTATAAGAACGATTGTAAGCCATAAAATATGAGATATATCAGTGACAGTTTTATAAAGTCAGGCAGTCATTGTTTATATCACAAATATAGACAAAGCTATCAAATATATCTGACAGAAATTGCAATAAACTTAAATCTTTACACAGCTAGATGTTATTTTTGTCAATACATTCTTAAGATTCTGTTTAGATAATAAATATATTTATTTCAGTTGCTGTGCATCGTAGACTATTCTACACATTCACAAGTAAATTTGATTTAACGTCGTTTTATTATGTTTTATGTAATATGTAGCGGATCACGGGTGGCCAACGAGAAACTGCTGAGCTACACAAATAGATCTATTTTGTAATCAGTTCTTCTCTGTTTCCATATTTAAAAGAACTCACTCTAAAATATTCAACCAAACTGTAAATACGTTCGGCTGACTGCTGTATGTAACTACTTGTTTAGGGCTTTCTGAGTAATGGTGAGTCGAGATCCGAGTTCAATTCAATCGAATAATAGTGAGATAATTTCCACCTAGTTGACTTGCACGATATGAATGTTTAAATTCCCTGTGTTATATAACGTTTACAGTCTCTTGTAACACATCTTCAATTTCATTCAGTCTATCTTCGAAGAAATTTGAACAATGTTTTACACGTATGTTCATGTTAATCTCGCTTTTGTTTAGAAAGAGATATCCTTATATATTAGGATTGTGGGGAATAATAATTTGTTTAATATGTATGCTTTTCTCACGTGTAATATTGATGTCAAATTTTGGCACAAGGTCAGTAACTTCGGGGAAGTGCTCAACTGGTACTTATTTCATCGACTTCGAAAGGATGAAGGGCAAAGTCGAAGTCAGTAGAATTTGAACACAAAACGTAACGACGGACGGAATACCACTAAGCATTTTGCTTGGTGTGCTAACGATTGTGGCAGCTCGCCGCCTTTTTCACTGGTAATATTGAGGTGTATGAAGTGAAATAGTTTAATTAGCGTATCGAAATATCATTAAGTTCACAAATACCGACGTTCAAATTATAAACTGGTTGACCAGATAAAAAATATTTGTAGAGCTATCAATAACTTATGCGGTATTATCCAAAAGATATGCAATAACTTTTCAGGACAGTACTTAAACTTGTCTAAATTTTTCTTCCTGAGTCACGGATGAATGCGTATTTGGCCGAAGCAAACAGCTTATTTGATTCTTCTGAAATGTTAGAAGGATAGTATAATGGTTGGTTGGGAGAATAAAAATATCACAATTTTGTTAAGTTTTCAAATTATGATTAGAAAAGAGACTAAATTAACATTTAATATTTCGAAGTATTTTTGTATTATTTTATTGTATATGTATTCACATTAATCATTTATCAAATTCGTGCTGTTTTTCTGCTATAATATTTATAATGGTTTTATGGTGTTTGTTTTATATAAAATATTGTCGTTTGCTTCTCTTATTGCTTCTCATCAAAAGTTAGTTATGCTTACGTTTCATATCAGATGTGATCGGAAAGACTCATGAACAAAAGAATTCCAATTGTGACCAATGTGTCTTCTTTTTTCAGCATTATGCATTGTACATTAATTTATTTCGAATACAGTAGAGTAGGTTTTTTTTTTTTTAGTAAAATTCAGCAAATCTAATATGCCAAGCGATCATGTAGACTCTTGTTTCACACTCGAGACAGCTAGTTGGTCTACTGTTATTTATTCCCACCAATGTCTACAATGCGTGCTCTTGCTTGTTAAATCCGTTTATAATACTAGCTGTTTATATGAACAGTAGTTTATATGTGAAACACTTTCGCTTCCAAACTACCTGAATGTTACTTCAATGAATTTCTGATTATATTTTGTTGTAGTCGTATCGCACAAATATATTATATTACTCTGTGTCTATATCGTTGCTAGGATTGTTGTAGGTGAGGCGTAGTACAGCAGCAAATCGATTCCAAAACAAAGTATTGATTCATTTGTCTAATATCACCTTAACCCTGAACACTACAATGATTGAATTACGAGTAAGTCATTCCTGTAACAAAACTGTAGTCAGAAAAAGAAATCCACGCAATTCACAATTGCATAGGTGGGGAACGTAAAGTGTTGGTGTACTCTAATCAGGATGAGTCCACGATGTATTTTCGATGTTAGATTGGAACGACTTTCACATCATTTAAATTTGAAAATGCTTCTTAATTCGAATTCATGTACTCTCATATCTTAATATGTTGCATGCAGTCAGGAACCTAGGAATATATAGCACTAGAAACAGTGAAGCGACATATAGCGTCATTGAGAGTTGAGCAATCCGATATTACATTCCCTGCGTTGTAGTTTGTTCATTTTCAGGGTTGAATATGTTTCAATGAAAAATCTTGTGTAGCATTAGAATAGTGGGATATGGATGAAGGGTGTCTTGAAACGTATCACGCCGACCTCAAGTGTCAATTTGAGACCGCAGAATTATTAGAAATATTCTTAACTGATCCATAGGAAATCTGGTGTCAAGTTTTTGATAATGTTTTGACCCAGATCAGGCCTTATCAAGAAGCCCTATAACACAAGACGGCGTAACTATGGCTGTTGTGTTGTTTTTGTAAATCAAGGCCTCCCTTGGTATGTGTATCTATGTTTTTTTGTAAAATGCACTCGTTTAAGAGATTTCCAGGAAATTTAGCTGCTATTCCTCTCAGATGGAGTGACCACGCAAATATCCCAGTATGTCAGGTAACCTTCTTAGTTATTTGGTATCAAACACAAAGTTTATTTACTACAGTTATAATTCATGACGAACCTAGTGTACATCTTTCTGATAATTTCATTTAGTTATATAAGGAATTTGGTTGGACAAGTTTATATTATGCTGTAGATATTGCAAGGCAAACCGTTAATTGTTCATTAGCAACAATTGTTTTGATGTTATAAAGATAAAGAAATAGAAAGAGAAATGGAGTGTAAAAATGTCAATAGTAAAATAATTTGTGTATGTGTGTGTATGTATGTGTGTGTGTGTGTGTGTGTGTGTGAGAGAGAGAGAGAAAGAGAGAGCAATTTTGATTCTATAAGAGTAAGGCTTCCTGGTGAGGAGCAGGTTCCAAGCTGATCCTTTGTATTTCACTTAAAAAGAAAATCTGCATGATATTAATGACAACTATTTGGCAATATATAGTATTTTTTTCCTCTCGACAACCACAAAAATTATTTATTCGAAAATAGATTTATATATTAGAGAAAATTAAATACAGTGAAAAGTTGAGGTGGAGAGAGATACACTTCGACATTATGATCTTTACATTTAAGAAACAATTTGCACAATAATATATTATTTAAAACAAAACACGCAAAAAAAAAGTAATGGCTTCTTTTAAACCTAATAACATCTAAGATATGCCGTCAATTTTCTTTCCGTCTTGCGAATGAAAACATTTGTTTACAAAATGTGGCTTAATCTTTCGAAAATCCAGCATTTTGTTTCTTTGTTTTATAAAATCTTTGGTTCTGCACGATTTTACTTCTTTTCATTTTCACTGTGAATTACTTTTTTGTAAAATTTCACATTCGTTGGCTAGGAGGAAACCATGCTTTGGGTATATGTTTACAGTTTTTTTCAAGACCACAGATGGTTGATAAGTAACTGTAACGCTAGATAAGATGCCGATCTATCACAGGATTTCAGCTTAGCTGAGTAAAGCATAGTGTTCTTGATACTTAGAAATTGATATAATCTGCAGCGTTGAATTTATTAAGAAGCAAGCAAGTTGGACTTAAATATGTATTTGATGCTTTCATGGCAAGACATAACTTCCACATAAACAAATCTCTTTAGTTATGCATAAATCACCTTTGTAACAAGAAATGCTCAGCCGCTTACATGCAAATTCTATGAGCAGGTTATCAAGTTGATCAAACAACTATGTTCTCATCCTTAAAATCAACGAAGATCTATTGCCAAAGTCTTATTAAATCAACTTCAATATTTGACAATATTTGACACAAGCAGTATCCTTACTTCAAACGATATTTTGGATGCCAGAAACTCATCCTGTTCAAACTACGTCGATATTGATGTGATTCAATCTTTAGCAAAAGTAGTGCAGAGTTCTTATACACTTAACACGAAATGCACAGCAAGCCGTCACTTGGTAACATATATATCATGCTTTCACAAATTGTAATAGATACCTCTAATAGAAGCGAGAAAGCATAGACATCCTCTCGCCCACCTCACCGTTGATTCGTAGAACATCCAAGATGTAATATTTTCAGGGTTGGCTGCACCAGCACTTAGTTGGTATTCTTATAGTTGAGTAGAATGCAACAATACAAAATGAAGTGTCTGGTGAAGGACAAAGCACACCATCCGATCCAGAAATTGAACTCAGAATCATAAGCCGAAAACTCCTAACCCCGAGATACAAACTTCAATCTGCATGCAGATGAGTAAAACTTTCACGTAGTCAATCAGTTGCATATGCATATGGAAAGAATATGTTCTTAAACTTCTGTGGAAACGAATCCGTTTCAAAAGTAGAAACTTAGGTTTGTGCTGCATATTATTTTAGCTGAATGTCACATTAAAATTGACATATCTTATAATAAATATTTCATGTGAATTTTCCTGATGTGTTCTTTACTATTTAAAATACCAAACACCTACTTTATCTAAATGCTATATAATCAAGAATAATACAAATAAAACATTTAACTATTACATCTGCTGCCTGCTTTAGTCAAATTTTAGAAATATTTTAGCTTTGTTATAATACGAAACTATTTTTCGTTTAAATTTATGTCTATTATCCGACAAATATAATAAATATAGCAAAGGAATGCGAAGTATTTATCGTATTTTCGATTCTCTGTCATATTAATTGCATTGCTTGAATTTCAAATGAAGCTCGGTACTAATGTTATTGATTCCATTTACACTATAAACTCATTAAAAGTTTTAAATAATAAATGTTAATAATGGTTCCAAAATTGGCACAATGCTAGCAGCGTTTTGGAGGGTTGAACCCAGTCGACGTAATCTACCTTAGTGTTCGACTAGTATTTGTTTTACCGACTCCGAAAGGATGGCAGGCAAAGTCCATCTCGGTGGTGTTTGAACCCAGAATGTAGAGCTGGAAATATTTTGTCAGATGTGTTGACGTTACTTCCAGTTCACGCATAAATTATTCTTTCTAATGTAGGCACAAGGCCTGAAATTATGGAGGTGATAGGCGGACGATTATATCGATCCTAGTGCTCAATTGGTACATATTTTATCAGCCACAAAAGCATGAAAGTAATAGCCGACCACTGCGGCATTTGAACTAAGAACGAAAAGTAAGGAGAAATACCGCTGAGTATCTTACTGGCGTGGTAAGGGTTCTACCAGATCACTGCTTTAAATAATAATAGACCTCAAACTTTATGGTAAAGATGAAGCTCAAGTCAGTTCCCTCGTTGATACGGTGTATACTTTCAGTGCTGATATCTAAATGGAGTTCGGACTCAGAAAGTGTTGTGTGTTAGTCTTGAAGAGAGGTAAAATCAAATGTATGGACGGGCTAACGACACCGTCGGGTGGATTATGAAGCAGATAGAAGAGACGGGCTATAAGTACTTAGGTAATTTGGAAATAAATAAATTGCCGGAGAAAGAAATGACAGAAAAATTTAAGGTGGAGTAATTGCGCAGACTGACACTGATCCTTAAGTCGAAATTAAACGGTCGGAATAAGATCGAGGCTATCAACACCTGGGCGATTTCACTCCTTAGATATGGAGCAGGGATAATCGCATGGACAGTAGACGAACTAAACAGCTTAGACAGAAAGACAAGGTGCTATTACTATTTTTATTGTTGTGATAATGTTGGTTGTGTTGGCAAAAGTGCAGGTCTCATTTCTCTCTTTAGTTGTGGTCAGAAAGCCTTTAGGTGGTTTGGGTCCCCACACAGGTGACAACTTGGCTTTCTACCTTCGACAGCCACGTGAAGTTTTATGCCATCCGGTAGTTTGGCAGCTTGTATTAGAAGCTGCATTCCCTGTCCTAACCAGTTTTGCTTGTGAATCTTTTGTATTCATAGAATCTTGTTTTTTTTTTCTCATATGTCGAGACGACTTGCAGCTACTAACCAGCAGATGTTAATTTCTGGTGGGATTTTGAGCATTCTAACTCTGAATATTCTATGACCAAAGTAGGTGGTAATGAGAATGATTTAGTCACTCGTTAGGATAGCTGTCAAGATATTTTTTGTCTCCTCCTTTGAAGCGAACTTCACCTCGACAGTCCTATATTTTTTCCCTCTGGGCACATAGGTTTTGCTTTCCCAAACTGATTTTAGGCCTTTCTCTATTTCCTGCTGGATTGCTTGCTCCACTTTTCTACATTTGGCTCCGATTGTTTTATATAGAACTGTCCGCAAATCAATTTTTTGCTGGACAATTCTAGGAATGTTTAGTACCACATTTTTGCCAACATGCATTTTGCATTCTCGAACTCATTTTCATCTAAGGAAATATCTTCACTTACTTTTCTGGTCGCTTGCGCTGTATCGAAACTATTTCGGTGAATTTGCTTGTCTCGATATCATTGTCTTTTTCGTTAAATATGCTGGTGATAGTGTTGGACTTGCTGCTGGCACCGGGGTTGGTGGTGGTGTTGGACCTACTGCTGGCATGGAAGTTGGCGGTGGAGGTGGCAGTGTTCTCGCTTGTGTTGTTCCTTTTTGTCATTTTCTTTTGTTCCTGCGATGGGGAAAAGAAGGACAGGCGCAAGGGAAATTCATTTTCATATGTCTCAGGGGCACTATTGTTCTTGTTGCTGCTGTAGATGCTGCTGCTGCTACAGCAGTCACTGTCTTTCATGGCTTGTCTGTTCTCTCTTCCGGACAACCGACTGCTCCTTTCAGCGGACGGACAATTCATCGTTGATTTTAGTACAAAAAAAAAAGAATAAAATAAATGAACCCAAACCAACACCAAAATAGCCCCTAATGGCTAGACACGGGTAAGAACTAATCAAGTTCCCAAGGTCCTGGATTGTTTAACTAAGTTACAATTACAAAATTACATTGTATAACAATGTGTAACAATATGAATAACAGCAAAACTTACGGAATGATGTGCAACACGTGTGGATAGACAAATAATAATAATAATAATAATAATAATAATAATAATAATAAACTCCATCCTAAAATTTTGGGGGAGGGGGCCAGTCGATTAGATCGACCCAAGTACGCAGCTGGTATTTAATTTATCGACCCCAAAAGGATGCAAAGTCAAGCACTGCGTATTTTGAACTCGGAACGTAAAGACAGACGAAATACCAATTTCTTTACTGCCAACAAGGGGCTACACACAGAGGGGACAAACAAGGACAGACAAACGGATTAAGTCGATTATATC
>JAOPJW010000001.1:8457211-8468914 GCA_027122535.1 Octopus maya | reverse complement strand
TAAAATTTGAGATCACATAGACAGTATTTTACGTATTATTATTATTATTATTATTATTATTATATGTGTGTGTAATAGCACAAAATGTTATTCAAACACAAAGAAAAGAAAGTAGATAATATGTAATGTAGAATTTATCATGTTTATTGAAACTGGAAAATTTCACTTCTTTTTTTGTACTTTTTCTCTGAAATCTTAGTTTTTCATAGTCTTTTTCCGATGAAAGACCATAAATGTACTGACTGTTCATAGTCTCAGTTCCACTGCTGTCTAATTTAATGAGATTTTCAGTTTCTATACACACACTGGTTAATTTTGTGCATGTGCATGTGTATATTGGACACTGAATTTAATGCAGTACTTTTCCCTGACTCAAAGAAAATTTTTAAATAAAAAAGTAACTAGATATTGCCTTTATTCATTTTTTAAAATTCTTCATTGAATTGTCATCCGGTTTTCACCATTGTTTTTTAATCTACTGTTAAGATTCTGTCTTATATTATATTATACATACCTGTTATTTGAAATGTATTCAGTCATTTGAGAAGCAATGTTGGCAAAACTTCAAGTGAGGCATAATTTTCAAATGAAACCATATGACCTTTACTTCAAGTATTGAGTTCTGTTTTTTGCTAAATTATGAATCTGGGTATATGTGTGTGTATATATGTATATAGACATATATAAGTATACTTTTATATGTGCATATACATATATATCTAACTATACATATTTATATGTATATATGCATACATGTATATGTGTGTATGTATTTATGTATATATGCATGAATGTATGTATGTATGCATGAATGTATGTATGTATGCATGTATGTATGTATGTGTGTATGAATGCATGTGTATATATATGCATAAACAGACATAAGCATATTCATTTTACATATCTATATGTGTATATATGTATGTTTATATAAACACTTGGATATACACTTTATGCATATATTTGTGTGTGCTTCTGCTTGTATATAAAGATTAAATGTATCTCAGCTGCAATCCTCAAGAGGCTGGGAATAAAATTTTAAACAACTAAGTACTAATAATTGTAAGTGAATTTTTTCTATATCTTTTTATTGATGTAAACTTTCAGATATGTACTTTACTCATTTATTTTTTCCTGAAATTTTACATTTTTTTTTCTCTCTCTCTCTAGTTAACTGTGAAAATAAACACAAACTAAAATCCTAAGTATGAAGCAAAAATCTCAGAAAGAAAGAAAATGTATGTTGAAGTGTTAACAAGTTGATGCAAATGCTTTTTATCTAATTTTTAAAAAATTGTTTCTTGTTGATTCTCTCAATTATGCTCTTCTGGATGAAAACTGTCAAAGTGAATTTTTATTATGTGAGAAATTAATAAATTTGTCATTGCCAAAGAAAGTAGTGAGTGATTTTTCACTTGGAAATCTTGTTTCATTTCAATCCAGCTGATAAACATAAAAGTTTATAGATAAACCTGACTTTTATTTTTATGTTTTTCATTTTCTGAGCAATTCCCTCTATGGTGTAGTCAATTTGATGATTTCATTTATAGGAGGAAAAATTGTTTCTATTCAACAAATACATAAAATATAAATAAATGTAAAATATAATAAAGAAATTAATAAATTTAGCAATTTGTGAAGAGAAAACAAAATCCAATTTTAATTTTCATCTTTTATAAACAACTTTACAAAAATAGAATGAATGAAATATAATTTCTACATTCATTTGTCTCTGCTGCCATATGTTTGATAATTTTTGAAATTAATAAAAATATATAATAATAAAATTTAATAATAACATTGAATTTAAGTATACTTGTTTAAACTGGGATTTACTTTCTTAATATAAACTCTTCATATGAGCTGAGTTTTGGTGGCTATAAATTGTACAAAGTTTCCAAACAATTTTGATTTCCTGTTGTAGCTGTGTAACTTTACCTTACATCAACAATGTCCTGAAATAGTTGCATTGTTATTCTCTATATTTAGTGTCAGGTCAACCTTGAGAGAAAAGTCCAATGATCAAAATCCTCCCAGTTATAACCATCCCATGTTTTATTCCAACATAATGTATTGGGTATATATCTTTTTTATATTCAGACAGCCGAGTTCAATTTGGGAGGGATTTGATTATTTTCTTAGTGGCTCAAGAAACTGTGTAGGAATTTTAAGGTTTCAAGGGAGAATTGTGATTAATATTTAAAAAAGTGTGATGTATTTGGTTATACACATTCTGTAGAATTGTAGTTTGCTTTTAGCTTAATCTGTGACTTTTATTAAGTGTTTTTGCGTATCACAGATTAAATCAATAATCAAAGATATTTCAGTTTTAGTTATCTTTTACTTATTATAGACCTTTCTAATTACAGACTTACATCAAAATTGTAAAAGAAAACATCAGGTATTCAATATAAATACATATCTATTATCATTAAAAGAAAAGAAAGTTTTCTCAGTGTTATTTGTAGCAAAGCTTTATCAAATGATTCTGAGAAACCAACGAAGTTAGAGCAATATTAGTAGAATATCTGTACTCAACTCAAGGACAAGAGGAAAATCTTTTTTAGTATTATAGGATTGCTTTCAAAAAGATGAAGTTGGTTTTAATGGATGTATTCCAAAGAACAAAGTAAAAAGTTATCAAAGCTTATGTCATATAACTAAAGATAGCAAAGCAGAAAAAACTACACACAAATGATGGAAATTGTGCTGAGAAATGAACTGAGAAAAAACATTCCAGCAACTTCACTATCAATCAGTACAATTTGAAAGGGAAGCAGTGACAGGGCCACTGATATCAAGGATCAAGTTGTTCAGGAGTTCATGGTTGCTACATTTGATTTATTTTCAACTCAACTTGAATCAACTGATGTGGCATTATGTTTCCAGTAGAGTTAGTTCTTGCAAGATATGTAAACCAGGTTCATTTAAAGAGAAGTTTCTCTTTTATTGTCTTTTAGAAATAATCACCAAGCCTCAGATACTTTTGGAGAAGGTTTCCTCTTTCATGAAATCAGAAAACCCTTTGTGAGGTAATGTTTGAGGTAATGTCTGTGTTGCTGTGTAGATGTAGCACCAACTATGTTGGGAATAAAATCTGGATTTCAAGTTTAATTGAAACAGCAATCTCCAAAGAGGAATAGCATTCACTGCATAGCCCATCTTTAAGTTCTTGCTTCAAATACACCTCTGGCCCTATTGAAGAAATTTTGAGATGAAACAATTTAAATTATGAATTTTGTGAAATGAAGAGCTTTCAACTCATGTCATTTTGACGCATTATATAATGTTATGGAGCTTTTTCCACACATAAGTTCATTAACTTTGAAGATGAAATGTAACTCAATAAGTATTTGAGTTTAGAGACGATCTTTTTGACATTCAGAGTAAATTGGAATTGTGTTTACCTGATTGAATAATAAGGAATACATCATGCACCTTGCTTATTTGGTTGATATTTTTGAGCAGCTGAATAAATGGAATTCGACATAAAAGAATGAATGTGAATATCCACAATAATCATTGATTCTCAGAAAGCTTTCTTAAAGAAATTGGAAAATTGGAAGAGAAAGGTCAATATCAAAAATGTTGTGATGTTTGAGAAACTGTCATCAATTTTTGTTGTTGGCAATGAAGACTAAGTGTTTCGAAAATTTACAAAAAATAAAATTATGCAGCATTTGACAGCACTAGAAAATTAATTCAGTCAATATTTTCCTGAATTCAGTGATGAGGAGCAGGATTTACTGTGAATTCCATTTAAAGTGTCATTTGAAAAGTTCTTGATTATTGTTATGATGAATTACTAGAGCTGAATAACAATTTGGGAGCAAAAGTTATATTTGATGAGAAACTAATAATAGAATTGTGGCCCTTGATGATTCTTATCCAAAGGTGTTGGAAAGAACTAACACATACATTGCATTTATTTGCCACAATGTATCTTCGTGAATCAGGTATTTCAATTCTGTTGCAAACAAAAACAAAGCAACAAAGTAGATTGGAAGTAAAAAAAAAAAATTACCTGCATTGTACCTTTTCAAGCATTCTTTTGAATATCAAAGAATTGGTCAAGAAAACACAATCACTGATTTGTTGTTGATTGTATTCACCAGAATAGAATTAATTATAATACTATGGTATTCTATTAAACTTTTTAGTTTATTGAAAGATATTTCAGTAGCTTTGGTCTGTTAAGTAATTAGTCTTGAATATAAAATCTACTTTAGTTTCAAAGGTGATCAACACTTTCAGATGTTATTAAATTTGTAAGACATCTTTATAAATATAATCCAAATGTACAAGTACTATCTTTGATCTTTAATCTTTTACTTGCTTCAGCCACTGGACTGTGGCCATGCTGTAGCATTGCTTTAAAAAGTTGTAGTCGAACAAATCAACCCCAGTACTTATATTTCGAATGCCTGGTACTTATTCTATTGGTCTCTCTTATTGAATCACTAAGTACTATGGGGATGTAAAACTGATTGTAAAGTGGTGGTGGGGACAAATGCACACACATACACATGCACATGCACACACACACACACACACACACACACACACACACACACACACACACACACATATGCACACGTATATATATAGTTCAAATTTACAGGAAGCAAAAGATGAAGACAGGTGAAGGAACAACAAGTACGTGTATTAGTTTAATGCTTGAGAAGAATGGAAATGTCTTTGATGTTTCAAGCCTACACTCTTTGACAGAAAGGATTGAAAGGAAAAAATTGGAGAGAGAAAAAAATGTGCAGAGATTAACAGTTCAACATGATGAAATGGCAAGGAGAAAGAGGCTGAGTGAAAAGGAGATAATAACAGTGACCCACCTGATTGAAGTTGTGGAAGTGCATGTGCGTTTGTAAGAATGGTGTGTGTGAGTGTGTATGTGCAGATGGGAGCAAGGGTGTGAGTATGTATGTGTGGGTGAGCTTAAAATTATGTGGGCCTGTGTGTATAAGTATATAAGTAATGTGTTGTGTGTACATTTTGAGGAGTGATGTGCATTTCATGTACTAGTGTGTATGTGTGTGTGTGTGTGTGTGTGTGTGTGTGTGTGTGTGTGAATGTGTGTGTGTGTGTGTGTGTGTGTGTTTGTGTGTGTGTGTGTGTATTTGATGGATTTCTTTCACTTTCTTTCTACCTAATCCACTTTCAAGGCTTTGGTTAGCCTGGAGCTACAGTAGAAAGCATACCATGCAGTGAGACTGAACCTAAGACCATGTGGCTGGTAAGCAAGCTACTTACCACACTATCACAAGTGCATCTATAATATAGAAACTAAAGAAAATATTTCCATGTTATATGCCTATTATTTAGAATGAATACAAATTCTTAAACAACATAGAAAAGGACAGAATGATGTTCTGAAACACAGTGAAAAGTTTACATTGAAAACCATTGGCAAAGATGCTTCATAATTGGCTCATAATGGATGACTGGTTTATTATGAGACAACCAACACATTTATCATAAATTTATGTTTGCCCATTGTCTCTGGTCAAGACAATTCTACTTGCCTCACTAGTTGAAGAATATCAGATGTAAATTATTATAAAGTGTTGTTGCTATTTAGATCTAAAAGCTTTTCAGAAATAACTATACTGTCTTTAATTTCAATATAATATAGCTTGTACTATATCATCCTATGTGTCTATTTTAAGATAATAAGGTGTAGTTTGAGGAATATTTGCTTGCTATTTTTAACAGGTTAAATGACCATGTACATGCTTTCTCATTAACTTGAATTAACATTGTGGATATAGTGTAATGTTGCACAACAAACTTAAATGTCTTGAATTTCTGTTATAGTTGTTTAACCCTAGTTCAACCCTGACTGAGCCTATTAAAAAACACAAAGAATATCAGAAAGAAAGGAAATATGAAAATGTGGAATTGAGAGCACCACGGAGTGGAAAGGAGCTGTATACTGCTTCCAAACTTCAAATAAAGCTTCTAAGGTCACTCTCAAAATATTTCCATGCAGGTTAACTTGCTTATGTTAGTGCCATTTTGCTTTATCCAAGATGCAATAAAAAATATTCAACATCGGGTAAAACTTCCATCTTTTATTCTATCCTCAAAATCATCATTAAAATGTTAACTAAGGTCACGAGTTGGCAGAATCATTAACACACCCAGCAAAATGCTTAGCGGCATTTCATCTGTCTTTACATTCTGAGTTCAAATTCTGCAACGTCGACTTTGCCTTTCTCCCTTTCAGGAAGTACCAGATAAAATAAGTACCAGATGAGCACTGAGATCGATGTAATCGACTTACCCTGCCCCTAAAATTGCTGGCCATGTGCCAAAATTTGAAACCAATATTTTAAGGTGGCAAGCTGGAAGAATCGTTAGCATACTGGGCAAGATGCTTAGCAGCATTTTGTCTGTCATGACATTCAGTGTTCAAATTCCACCAAGATTGACTTTGCCTTTCATTCTTTCAGGGACAATAAATTAAGTACCAGTGAAACATTGGTGTTGCTGTAATCAACTAGTCTCCTCCCCCAAAATTTCAGGCCTTATGCCTTTAGTAGAAAGGATTATTAAAATATAAAATGTTAAGTTTAATTCCTATTCTCTATGCAGAAGCTTGAAGAACTTGTACTGGCTTTAATTTCTGTGAAGGAGCGGGAATGATTTTAAAAAATTATTTTATTAGTTTCTGTTGCAAAAATGGGACTCTACTTGAAAAGTTCTTTCCAGTTGTATTGATTTCAACTTTTATGTCAGTACAGAATTTTTTGCATTGATTTGTCTAAATGATAAGCAATGGGGCATAAAGAAACAAAATACAAATAATTACAATTTTTAAACCAATATAAGCATAAAAAACAGACATGGAAAGATACACAGATAGATGCACACATATGCACACACACACACACACACACACACACGTTTAAACAAAACACTTTTGAGATTATGAGGAAGCTTCTACATGGTCACATGATCTGCATGAAAAAGCACCCAAATCATCCACAAAATTACACCATACCAACTTACAAAAGGGGAAGTCCACCTTAGTAAATATAGTTCTACAGGCACCTAAGAACATTGAATGGTCAGTCATAGAATGCTTTTTCCTGTATGCCCTCTATAACTAAACAGAAGCCCATATCTCGATAAACATGGAGAAATAATATTGAGTTACTCTCCTCCTCATATTCCAACTGAATAATACAAGATTATCAAAGCATGACATTGTTGTGGTACCAAATTGAATATTTCTATATGTATCATGACAGCAGACAAATTTAAAATCTTCACAAGTGAAAATAAGGATTTCTCCATTTAAAAATTTCAATTTTGACAGATTGGATTCAGCTTGCTAGGAAATCAATTACAAGAGGAGTTTTAATATTTCACCTAAACTATTCTCTTTATTTCCATTCTTCATTACTTAAAATTTCTACTATAAAAGTCTTCCAATAACATCTTATTAAAAAATCTATTACAGAACATTTTTTCTTCTTTTTCTGCTGCTTTCCTGACGCTTACATGTTTACTTACTCAAAGACAATAAATTTCCTAAATTGCCTATATTTCAAGTGAAAAAATAAAGAAAATTTATTCTATTTAAATCTAAATTTAAAATTGGACTTTACACACAACAAAGATACATTGGTGATGGTGGAGGATTGACAAACTAGTTTTAATATTGGCAAAATGCTTGAAGTATTTATTCCAGCTCTTTATATCCTAAGGTCAAATCTCATTGAGATCAACTTTGGCCTTCATCCTCTGGGCTCAAATAAGATAAAGTACTTGTCAGGTACAGAGGACATTGGAATGCATTACAATGTTAGACTAGATCCCACACTATGGCTCAAACATGGGTTCCTATGGCAAGTGTAGTTACATACTAGTTCAAGTACACTACATACTGATTCGAGTAAAAAAGTTGTCGTGGACAGCTGGTCTAAAATTCCTTTGTCTTAGTCTAGAGAAAGCATATTTACATACATACATATGTATCTACATACATATGTACAGACATACATACATTGCATTTGCAATCCAGGAACAGGAAATTGCCACAAATTACCTGGTAAATAAGAGACACTGTGACACTCTTGTAATTTCAAGGTGCAACCACATGTGTAGGCTATGTCATGTTTCTGTGGAAGACATCACCCATGTGAGTAGCAGCTGTCCTAAAATGTCATCATGGTACTACCTCTCTATGTGGCACAATGTTGTTGCTAAAACAATTTACAATGCCATCTGCAAGTAAGACTGCCCTGAAATGAATTTAGAAAATCCCTTCCTTATGGAATACATTCATAAACACTAGCTCAAGGAATACTGATGGGATATTACCATCAAAACTTCTGTCAAATGTAAACATAACAGGCTGGATATTGTCATTCGGGACAGAGCGGCAAAGGTATGTACTGTCATAGAGGTCAACTGCCCAGTAGACATAAATATCTCATTGAAAACCAAACTGAAAGAGGATATCAATGAACAACTGTTTTGTAACCTCTAGCTTCTATATCCAAACCATGAATTCATATTCATACCAATAATAATTGGCGCACTAGGTTTTGTTAGTAAATGCTTAAAGCAGAATCTGAATAAACTGGGATTTTCAGAAAGAGAAATCAACCAGCTAATTCGTACATTACAAGTCCAATCTGTGAGTGGAACAGTAAAAATATGCAAAACTTTTTCTTAAGTTCCAAATGTGAATTTGTCTGTGTTAACTACTTCCCAAAGATGGAACCTTGTCCCTTTGTTAGAAACTGGCTCCCTCTTCAGTGGAAGATTTATAATAATTAAAAAATAGAAGAGACATACATACATAAATATATATTGGGAGACATGGGACAAAGTATCAAAGGGCAATCTCAAAATGGTGAGCATGAGGAAAGTGATGACAAAGGACTGAGATATGTGCTGCACTGCAGTACTTAAGAAGGCCCACCCTTCACAAAAGAAATTATATTTTCAAACTAAGGTGCTATACAATGATTGTGCTATATGGTGCTATATGGTGATTGTGCCATATGAAAAGCAAGGTATGACCACACTAATTTCAGGATACACTATGTAATTTCCCTCATGCATAAACTTGAATGAATTTTAAGAATTTAAAAACTACTTTATTCTTAGCCAAAAGCTGAATTCTCTGCCTCTTAGTTTAAATCAAACTACATAACGACATGATGACCTATAATCACGATATATATATATACACACACACAAACACTTACACACATTACATACATACACATTGCAACTGTACCAGTGGAGCGCTAAGAGCACCGTCCGAGCATGATCATTTCCAAAGCAGCTGTTTGGCTTCTGTGCCAGTGGCATGTAAATAGCAACATTTGAGTGTGATCGTTACCAGCGTCGCCTTACTGGCACTTGTGCCAGTGGCACGTGAAAAAACATTTGAGCGAGGTCATTGCCAGTGCCCCTGGACTGGCTCCTGTACAGGTGGCACGTAAAATATACCATTTTGAGCATGACCGTTGCCAGTACCGCCTGTCTGGCTTTCGTGCCGGTGTCACGTAAAAGCACCCACTACGCTCTAGGAGTGGTTGGCATTAGGAAGGGCATCCAACTGTAGAAACTCTGCCAAATCAGATTGGAGCCTGGTGTAGCCATCTGGTTTCACCAGTTTTCAGTTAAATCATCCAACCCATGCTAGCATGGAAAATGGACGTTAAACGATGATGATAATGATGATGATGATGATGATTCCGCTCATAGAAAGAAAGACAGAAACTGATGGATACACAGAGATCATATACAACCAGACAATTTATGTCTAAGGTTGTAGCTTAAGCATCTTTATCTTGTTGCTCAAATAAGTATTATTAACCAGCACTTTTCAGAAAAGCAGACGCAATCTCTTAAGCAGACAGTTGCTGCTAAAACAACACAATGTAAAGAAAGTCATCTGCTAACAATGTAATGCATGCAAATGTAACACAACAAACTTTTCTTTTCACCTGCTTTCTACATTTACTGTTCTATATATTACTACTGAAATATGGTACAACTCTCTCCTAAATAATGGGGAGAAAAAGCCCAGAAACTAATATGATTTGGATAGATTTAACAGCTGTTGTTTTATTTAAATACAGTGAATATATATCTAAACATTAAATGCTGGCATATTGTGATTTTCAAATGACTGCCAAAGCTTTGAAAACAAGAATTTCTGTCTAAAATATCCAGACTGATATTTTCTGGAAGAATCATGTACCATTATTTCCAATCGTTGTTTTATGCTTGTAATTAATAAGTGTAGACAATACTTTGGTGACAGGTCAAAATAAAGCAATAATGTAACGACATACTTAGTAATCTTTGTGTATCATGTAGTGCAAGACAGACCATTGTAAATGGAACTTGGACAGTATCCATTTATTGTGGCTAACAAAACAACTGTGGTATACATAAGTTGGAGTGCTGGGAGATGGAGCAGAGACAAAACATTTCAGGTAAGGATTTTCAGCCAACAATTTATTTTCATTTCCTGATTCATGCTAAGACCATCATTACCGATTCTATTGATTTTGTTACCAATTAAGATGGTTAACACTTGCATTCCATGAAGGTTTAGACAGACACCAGATCCTGAAGAGGGTTACAAGCCCAAGTGAACAGTAACATACATATTATGTTTAGCTAAATTCATCTTATCCATTTCTACATTTGGAACAGTAATTCCTTCAACCTTATGTACTGCGAATTATTCAACTGTAATAAAGATATGGATGTTGTTATCCTTTAGGGAAACTGAAGCTAGAAGACATAATTGATTTATACATAGACATCCCCTGATGTCATAATAGCGTTTGACTTCAGGACCATGTCGGCAATTTTAAAGTATTTGAACTTTAAGTAAAATTAAGTAAAATTACAAATGATATATAAAATAGAATTCATAGGTAACATATGAACAGCATACTCTTTTTGTTAAAATGTAGCTCCTCTAACTGTGTATTTGTATTTTTTCTTTTAGGATCATTCTTTGCATTGATTCCATGAATGATGGCAGAATCTAAATATGGTGGAATAAGGGGTCGACTTCTGGTGCCTTTTATCTAACAACTGAGATCAGTTGAGCTTCTCTTCTCTCTGTTCCTCTCATATACGTCTCCCTCCTCACCACAACCTTCATTTGCATTATCACTGCACTGTCTGCACTGATAATAGACCCCTGCCCCCGTTGGGTACCAGATTACAAAAACTCAAGAATGGCTGGTCAACAGCTCTGCTATTTATTCTGGACCACACCTAGCAAGGTGAACTAGGTATGCACATAAAACTAAGCATTACTGCTATACTGTATCATATTTAGCACAATAAATATTTTCTAATTATTCTATAATAAATATATGTATACTAAATAATAGAGAGAGAGATTATAGAACATTACATAAAAAAATCTTGTTAAAATTTCTCTATATTTCTATAATCAGATACCTGGCTCAGGTGTAACATTAACCAAAGACAGTGTGATGTCATTTGTGAAAGCATGTTTGATGTCAAAAAACTTCAAATCAATAGAATTCTTTTTACACACCACTTTGTAAAAGAAGCGAAAGAAGAAAGATGAAAAGGAAACCTAACATATAACTTTTAATGTCTTTTCAATTGAATATCCATTTTTCAAACCTGAAAGCGAAACATACAAAATGTAACACAAAATTTAACTAA
>JAOPJW010000001.1:8139122-8150670 GCA_027122535.1 Octopus maya | reverse complement strand
GTGGGGACCAGAGGTAAGTTGACAGAGAAGGCAGACTTCTTACATTGACACATGTACAGGCATAGTTACCAGTATGAATGCACGTGAAACAAATTCTGTCAAATGCTTAGAAAGTACACTTGTTGTAGTTGATAACTTTTATAATATTGATGACCTAATTGATAGCAGAGATGAAGGCTACTAGAATATTATTAGTCAAAATAAGAACATTTGTATACAAAATGTATTACTACATGGTAATAATATTGGTGAATGAATGCTTTGTTGGATGTGTAATACTAATGTGCATGAACAACAAACTACAAATGAATTGAAAGGAAAGCAGAGTAGGCACATACCTTTATGGAGATGCTAATTGTATAAAGAAGTGCTGAGCACTTGAAATAGGTGAAACTGTAATCACTCAACTTGTTGATATGATTTTCTGACCAGAATAAATCACACATTCATACACACCATGATTCTCCATGTTTCATATTTTTTTTACATTTAACTGTAACTATTTCTGTTATTTGTTTCAGTACAACAGTAAGTAAAACTACATTCTCCTACACATCTAATTCAACAGTTTCTTGGGATACTTCCTTCCATCGATCCACATGATTCCAAGTGGGATGGATGCCATCATCATTATAAGTTTCTGTATCATAATTAGCCAATGACAAGTATCTTCCTTTTACCTTTGGTTGTGTGGTCATAATTTCTTCTTTCTATTATTTTGATTCATTCATTTTATACTCCCCTGTTTTATTATTCCCGTCTGGTTTCAGTATTATCTTTTAATATTATCAATGACATCATTGTTTTTAAGTCCCTCCAACAACTTCATTGATGACTTCATTCTTTTCATTTGACACAACTTCATACTTTTCATTTATTGCATTTGTGTCTTCTTTCAAACTACTGTTTCTGCATCAACTTTCCTTTTTGTTCATGTGCATTTTAATCAGTTTACATGGACACATCCTGTTGAATGCCTCTCTATGTCTAAATACAAAGTGCCTTTCTCCAACCAGCAGAACCATGGTATCTTTTGATGTTTTGTCATCTATAATAGATTTAGTCACCAGCTAGAAAATCTTTCATTAGTCTAACTCCTTGCAGTTCTCTCCACAATTTTCACTCACTCTTCCATGAAAATTTCTTGCTGTATGGAGAGAATTTAAATTTATAATCATGTCACTACTTGTGGTTTCCAGGAAATAAGTAGGCAGTTAGAATTAGATGATTGTATGTTAACATTGGAATCAAATACAAATTCATTTGGACTCGTCCTGAGTGATTCTGGAACGGAATTGTTTGCACTAAGAACCAACACCAGGGTTACTCCCAACTTACATTTCACCCTTTCCTAATGTTTTCTACATTGCTTCAATCATTATCCTGTCGGGACACTCCACAGTGTCATTACTAAATAGATTGTCTGCAGCAGTGGCACATGTTTCGATATTCAATATTTAATTCAACTCTTGGTAGTAATAACCCCAACTGTTGCATCAAAAATCAACCAGGAGTTCCAAAATAAGACATCATCATCATCATCATCATCATCATCATCATCATCATCATCTCAAGATCATGATCTTCATCATTGTTGTTATGATCATCTTCATTTTAACTTTGACCATAGAAAACTCTGCAGAGTTTTCTATCACCATGTGCCCTTCCTAACACACACCCTATCTGTTTCCAAGTAAAGTAATAATCTCCCAGTCTATCAAACAACTAATAACTTATGTGTTGAAGTTTGGGTTGCCTAGATTAGCAAATTTTTTTGAAGATATAACAGCACGTTTGAAACCAACTTGCATACTAATGATGAGAAATACATATTATCACACAAATACTTACACATAGTTAACTTACACACATAAAGAGTCAGGGAACTAGCATCTGTAGATTATGTGATATGCATACAAAACCTGATTTAAATGAAAGGAAAACTACATCTCAATGAATGACACCTAGTTTGAAAGATGTCATTTGCTTTTGTCTCAGTTATGATTTTCTTTCATATTTATACTCTTCTCAAGAGCATCGTTTTAGAATAACTCTGAGAAATATGCATATTCTTGCCAAAATTCATCAACAAAGAATATGGTCAATTGAATGCCATCAGCAAAACCAAAAACCCCAATCATTTCCAGTTTTGTTGTCTGCAACACAAATATTTTATTTGAATGGAATTGGAAGGAAACAAATATTGATACTTAAAGACATTTAACCCCCACCCACAAAAAAATAAAATATAAAAGCTAAAAGAAAGAAAAGCAACACCAATGAAACAAAAGAAATAATATAAAAATGACTTCCATTCATGTAAGAACAAACAAAAAAGAGAGTTTTATAACCGGAGGCTGTGATGAATATTATTAACTTGTGAAAACAATATCAAACATGGTGTTTTGAAAGATGAAGAAAGGCTATTAGAATATTAATGAAATGAAATAATTGTACAATTTTTCCCTTACAAACCTCTTTCTGAACAAATCTCTGAACCAAAAATAAAAAAATAAAAAATAAAAATTATTTTTTATTTCTTCCAACCCAATTAAAGTATTTTATAAAATAAAAACTGAAACAAACACACACTTTCAGTATTGAAATAAAAAAAATGCTTTTATTACCATTTCAGATGAAGAAAAATATAAAATCTAAGTAGTGAAAATATACTGGAATTAAGGGATTTTTTTTTTCTTTTGTAGTAATTTTCATGTTGTTAGGAAGATTTTAGTTAAATATTGCATAGGAATGAAATTATTCTTATGGTTGTCCAAAATGCTGGAAACAGCTGCCAAATCTCCTTCAAATCAAACTGTACATCCTGGAAAAAGAGAACAACATTAAGTAATGCATTCCAAGATGAAAGTGTAGCATGGTCATCACCCACAAATGTGCATTCTCTGAGAGTTCATATGCTTTCACAAATTGTTTTCCATGCCCATATAGTTATGAGCAGATATTTACAACTTCATGATCTGTCTACAATTGATGCTGGAGATTGTTAGAGATGTGACAGTTTAAGGGAGAGAAAGGGTTGCACCAGCAATCATTTGGTACTCATTTTTCAGCTAAGGAAACTCAAGTAATGCAAAATGATGCTTAAGGACACAACATGCAGCTCAGTCTGAGTATCAAATCTATGACTTTATGACCACATGTCTAATGCCCTAACCACAAAGCCACATACCTAGTGGTCAGATATACATTAAAAGAAAGGTGAGGAGATTTTTTATCATAGGACTGCTTATTTAGGAATGACTTAGGGCTAAACAACATATTTATGGTTAGGTTGTTTTTGTTTAGCCTCATATTGGCCATGTCCAACCAGATTTTTGAAGTGAAGGTATTTCAACCAAGATCATCTCATCTCAGTTACACTATTCAATGTAAAGTTCTTTTGATTATAAAATAATAGAAATTTAGGAGAGATACAACTGCTATTTCTAGAAGGTTGAGGGAATGAGTAGAAAAGCTTTTATAGGCTCATAGATTTGCCTGTGTACAGTTAGACGGAATTAGATTATGACATTTATTACCAAGGAAAGAGGGTAGCAACCATATGACAGAATGCTGATCTGAATCTCTGCAACATCCAGCCTTGAAATGTGTTGTTGCTAAATATTTACATTACTGAAAAATTACCATTCATTTTAATTGAATTACAGGAATAATAGAAGTAGCTATGAGAAAGGACAAAGATTAAGGTGAATACGATACTGAACTGGAGAAATGTGGTTTCAAAGACAGTTAATTGGGTGAGCCATGAAAGCATCTGACAGAATGATTTATGGTATTTGTTCTGGATTTCTACATTATGAGTTCAAATCTCATCAAACTCAAATTTGCTTTTATCATTTCAGGAGTTGGTTGATTGGTGGAATTGTTAAAGTACTTTACAGCATTTGTCTCTTGCTCCTTGCATTCTAAGCTCATTGCCATATAAAAGGATAAACACTGAGGTGAATAGAATATGGAGACTGGTATCAGTATGGCATTTGTTACCATCCTTGTTACAAAGTCTACTTTTCCAAACTTAGATGGGTCAGACAAGACCATGATGGGGTAAAGTATTTTTATAGATAGATGCATGGCCCTGCAAAAGGATGACATGCAAATTAGTGAAGTGTTCCATATTTTTGCCTGCTGGTGCTATGTTAAAGCACTCAACACACTCTGTAAGGTAATTTGTTCTAGGAAGGAAATCCAGCTGTATAAACCAAGCCAAATCAGACTGGAACCAGTTGCAGCTTTCCTGCTTGCCATCTCTGGGCAAACTGTCCAACCCATACCAGCATGGAAAATGGACGTTAAATGATGATGATGATAAGGATGATGATGATGATGATGATGGTGATGATGAGTATGATGAGGATGATGCCTATTTCTCAGCATGGTAATTAAACTCCTGGTTTATCACACAATAAACTGTGCAGATATAGTTACATGGAATACTGGAAACAAACAACAGCATTTAAATGTATGCTTTGTTTACAAAGTTCATGCAGCATATCAACATACATCAAGACACTGGTGAAGGCATGTGGTTTCGTGGTTAGAGTGTTTTGTTCACAATCATAAGGTTGTGAGTTCAATTCCTGGTTGTGTGTTGTGTCCTTGAGCAAGACGTTTTATTTCACATTACTCCAATCTATTCAGCTAGCAAAAATAAGTTGTACCTGCAATTCAAAGGACCAACTGAATCTCCCTGTGTGTGTCTGTGGAGTGCTCAGCCACTTGCATGTTATGTTTAAAGGTATTATTTTAATGCTTCTATAAAAATTATCTTTGCAAATTTCTACTAGTTCTTTTTAAGGGAAATTAGTCATTCTATGATTCTTACAAGAAATTGTGTCATTATTCTTCCTCTGGAATTTCAAGGATTGTTTTGAGAAAAGGAAGATAACAACTAAATCTAGTTACTATGCAAATGCAGCTGGCATTTGAAAACCCAACCAATCTAATCATCGAAAGAACAAGAGTATGTTAGAAGTGAAAGATTCTATAAAATGAAAGGAGAGATGAGATGTAACAAATGTTTCAACGTTACAAGTTTTACCAACTTGCTGCATTATGTGACTCAACCTAATGGACACTAGATCAGAAGTCATACTTACTAGACTTATTATAAAGAAAAAAAATCCCCCCACAATCACAAATAAAAATAAACCAAAAAATCTATCCCCTTGACTGTTTTGTATATTAACAGTCTTTTTACATTTCTTTTGAATTCAAATAAATAACAAAGCATGCTCTCTATCTAGCCATCTATCCTCTTTCTTAATTGCTCTACTGCTCTCTTTATATTTTAAGTATACAGTCTTGCTTGCTGAGCAAATTTTCCTAGAGATTATCTTTCGATGTTTTGCCAGCCAACTAACGAAGCAAACAAATCAGCCATCATAGATAACAGTTATTTTGTTTATTGCTGCTATATTCTTTCGTTTTGTGCATAGTTGATTTCAGAAACGTATCATTCCCATGAGTTTTTATGTCTAAATAGACTTTAGAAACACTTTAGATTTGAAAACTTTTATTCTCTTACTGACTTCTTCCCCTTGCTTGTGGACACAATTGCTATCAATATATATAAGATGAATGGAGAATAAAGTTTAACTTAACATATATCATTTCATGTTAGATGTAACATGTTTTTGAGCTTACATGCACACACACACACACGCACACACATACACACGCACGCACACACACACACACACACACACACACACACACACAAACACACATACACATGTACATACTTACAAGCATACATACACACACGTGTGTATGTGTGTGTCTGTTTTGTACATGTATGCATGTATATATATTTGTATATTCATATGTAAAACGGTTAGTACATCAACATTAAAAGATGTTGCATTTTGAATTTCATCACAGAAAGTTTTGCCTATTTTCCATCGTTGAGTTAACATTTTCAAATATATATATTTTCTTATTATTTCCATAGAAGAATAGTGGAGGGCAGACATGGACAAGTACTGAATAAAATGGCCTTGTTAGCCTTTAGTGAGGTCCATTTACATTGTGTGTTCAAATTTTAGCTGGGTTGACTTTGTCTTTCATTTACTACAGACCAATATATAAGAGCTAACAGTGAGGTAGGTGCTGCAGACAATCCAATTGGCTGCTTTCTCCCCAAAACTGTGACTCTTGTGCCATTGCAGGATATGAATTTTGAGCTTTCACTAAATCATTTCTTTTATCAAATGTTTGCTGAAGAATAGAGTGGCAACCACTTTGTGATACCATTCCTTAGTACAACCATAAAAAGCAATATTAATATCTTGAATATTTTGAGATGACATGTAGGCTAGCATTATGGATTGAATGAGGCCCATAATACAAACCAGTTTGAATAGAGGCAGTTGGAAGTGAAATGAAATTTGGTGACAATGATCAGTCAACGATAACAGAATAACAGTTATTCTGAACCACTACACCCATTTCCTCGGGTGTTGAGCAGACGGAAAACAAACCCGCGAGATTAAAATGGAAATATGATATCAAGGACTGGATAGAGGGCCATGGCCAAGTCATGCATTCTGAACTAGTACACCCATACCCTCGGGTGTTGAGCAGACGGGAAACAAACCCGCGAAATTAAAATGGAGTTATGATATCAAGGACTGGACAGAGGGCCCTGGCCAAGTCCTTCAGTTACAGCACAAGATTTCTCACAGTCAGTGATGAGGTGTATTTGAGGCTCTTGACTCGTAGCCGTGGGAATGGGTTTATTCATTTATAACATTTTTAGTAGAAAATGTTTTCCTCGTATTTCGGGCTTTAATTATTAATTCAGACAAATTACATGCAAAAAGCGTTTATTCATCAAAGTATATCCGATCATGTTCTAATGTCTGTTTCCATTGTTGTGCCAGAACCTCAGATCCGCGCTTATATAACTTTGACTGGTTTAAAGGCTAAGACTTCCATGCACCCGTTTTCAACTTCCACCACATTGTTGAACCTCTGGCCGTGCAGGAAATGACGTACGGCTCCGAAAAGATAATAATCTGATAGTGCAAGGTCTGAGTAAGGCAGCACTTCCAGTCCCACGGATTCTTCAAGTTTGCGCTTCAGTTACATTGATAGTGTGAGCTGGGATATTGTCACTGTAGGATCGCACATCTTCGATTGACTAATACTAACTAGCAGGCTTTCAAAGCATCGTATACTCGCTGCAGGTGATGAACAAAATGGTTAGCGTTCCGAACATGACCATCGAAGACAAGCTTAAAATGCTGCGCCTCCACAAAATTCCACTAAACACACAGCATGAATTTCTGTTCAAACCGCCTTTGTTTGACAACAGGTTCTGAAACCTGGCCGGAACGACACCACTGGTTTCTCTGATTAGAATTACGAAAATAGATCAATTTTTCATCCCCAGTTACAATTCTACGCTAAAAACAGGTATTTCAAGGATTTGCTTGCGGTTGTTTGCAAATATTCACACGTCATTGAGCCTGGTCATTTGTCAGTTCATGAGGAGCTTCTCGACAGCGTCTTTCACAAGGCTGAGGTAATGTAGATGTCGAGTGATAGCGCTTCATGAAGGATCAAGTTCTGCCGACAATGTACATGTACTTGTGTTTGGCTGTTCTTCAACCATTCCAAGCAAGGTCTCTCTTCCACAACAGAAGGTCTCACTAGTTTTAGTTTATCTGCGAAGCTGGTGCCACCTTTCTTGAAACGTCTGAACCAGTTTTGGGCCACACGTTCGTTGACAGTTCCTGGGCTTTCTACATCATTGGTTTCTTTTTTGTCGCTGCCGGTGAACTTAGGCCTTTTTACAGCATGTAACGTAAAATGGCTCCAACTGTAATTATTTTATCACTTATTATCAAGGTATTAACATATAAACAATTAATATTTATATGTTTTGTATGAAAACAAAAAAAACAATAAACAATTCAGCAATGATTAGACAACAATTTGTATCGAATCAAGGATAGGAAAGAATTTCAACCATGTTTCGTGGTCTGCTACCACAACAGCTCCTTTATAGGATCCAGTTAGTTCAAGACATCATCAGGAGGAACCACGTCCGGTTTCGTCCCCTACTCCTCTACCGTTTTGACGTGCCCCCCCCCCTTTGGGGGTGTCTTCAGCTCTGGTGTTGGGTGCATGTCTTCTTTCTTTTATTCCCTGGCCTCTTCGATGCAGCATCAACGAGTGTCAGCGTCCGACTGATTGTCATGGCAAATTCCCCTTTTTATACCTGCTGCTAAGCTTCAACAGGCTGCCCCAGCAAGTTGTCACATGACACTGTCTAAACTTCCCTCTGTATTTATTTATTTGCCGCATAAAACGTCCACTGATCTGTCTCAGTGGAATTTGACAATAGACGACAATGATGATCATTTTCGTCAACTCTGCAATGCAGTCCTTGTTTCGTGTCTCATTCGTAGCCTTTTACAGTTGTTGTGACTTTCTTTCCCGTGTCCTTGTGGCAGAAAATAAAATCGCAACCTCAGAGCAACATAGTGATGTAAAGCGATGCCATTCACTTACAAGTCTCAAAATTTCCTCAGTTCAGTGATCGACACCAAATACTTATCAATAATTCATATTTCTTCTATCATTTTGAAAATCAAAATAGATCATCGTATCTACTTAGTATTTATAACGATCGTATCACGTATTCACGCTTCTATTAACATGGTCACTTGACACTGATAACAATCTCTTATATCAGTTAAAATGGAGTATCTAAGTAGTCGCTATCTCTTCAGGGAATAGCAACCAAACTGTCCTCAAACCAAACCCTTCAATTAAAGTATAAAAGAAAAACATCCTTTGTACTATAGTGGTAATCTCAAACGGACGAAATTATCATAAGATGAAAGGTTTTGAGAAGTTTTTGTTAATCAAGAATGATATGGGATTATACAACAGCATTAAGAATTCAAGCAGAATCCTGGTGCCATTCCACTTACTTTTAAGCCACAACTTTTATCTTCTTAGTGTAATTGTGTATATATGTATATTACCTCTGTTCTATCTCATTTTATTCTCGTCATACCGCAACTGTTCCTGTTATTACTATCGAGTTGGAACCTAACTACTTTTACTGTAACGACTGTTCTCATTCATTCAGCTCGTGTAATTGTAATCAGGTCGTTTACTTACATCATGAATCAGCCATTCAGCCCATCAAACTTGCCCTTCTTCAATTATACATCATTTCCTTATTCAGTTTCTAAGCTAGGAGTAACTACTGGGACGTTGTTTGTTCCGTGTATTGTATAAATGAAAAAGGATTTCTCTTCTATCCTATGTGTTAAATATCAATATAAAGAATACAGAACAGATTCATTTCTGGTTAGAGTTAATTACTTATTATTGATATGAGCTTTTTATTTTTTCTTTAATTTCAACATCAAGTCAAGTTGGTTATATTTCTATTTAAACCAAAGAAACCTAAATAATCCTAAACAGAAATGAATCGCATAAGCCACTGGCGAAACCTTCGATTTTGAAGCTTGACAATTTTGAAGACATTACCATGTTTCCTCACATCCAATTTCGTTTAAATAGGATCCAGCAGCATGCGTAGAATGAATTTTAATGCATGCAAAACCAAAATCTCCTTATTTGAATGAACGTCTACGTTGCAAAGCATTTGCTACTACATTTTTGGCAACTGGATATTTAGTTCTGACTCATCATCGTTTTCACTATGGAATTGTATTTTGAGTGTTATCCAGGAGTTATATACAAATATATGTCGACAGTGACTCCTACGCACACATAAATAATTATAATGTCTCACGAAAATTAAGACACATTCGTAGTCAACGTATGAGCTTGAAATTTTCGCCATGGCTTTGTATCGTTAGAGCTCATGTTTAGCATTAATGGTCCGGGTACAGTTTGTGGAAAAACTGATTAACCCTTTCCTCAATTGATTATCCGATCTAACAAAGTACATACATCTTAAAAATGATGTTATGGTCGGCGCAGTATGCATGCCATTACGCACCAGCCAGAAATTCCTTTAACTCATATATAATCCATCAAAGTTTCAGAAGAGATTACATAAACTTCTTGTAAGCCAATTTCTGGATAAAGTTCTCAAGTAAACGGGCATTTTCTTTCAATGAATCTCATCCTTTATACAAAGTTGTTTGATATCACTTTAACATTTTGCTCTCAAGACGCGCGGTGACCTGGCAGGAACGTTAGCACGCCCAACAAAATTATTAGCGCTTTTTCTTCCCTTTTAACGTACGGGTTTCAAATTCTTCCGGCTAGTGCCAAAATGCGAAATCAATATTTTACTCGCAATGCTAACAAAGAGTGACGTGCTATAATCGTTTGTGATTTATTTGTCATTTCAGTTTGCATGTTTACATGTCAAATTCTTACGCCGTCTTTGACTGTCACGTTTCTCTTTGTATATGTATTTATTTTGTCTCTCCGCGTGTAATTTAAATTTTCAAAAATCACAGAGTCCCATTCGTTGTTGTTACATTTAGGTCCAGCTACTGTCTACATAAATAAAGAGCTTCCCGTTTAAGATACTAATAAATGATAATGTCTTATACTTTGACGTGGGGTGAAAGGGTGATTTTTAAAATGTTTTTAAGCCCTTTGTTGCAATTAGGAAAATGAATATTTTTCGATAAAGTAGTCCCGTGAGAAAATACTTAATCAGAACATATGTGGTATTGTTCCAACCGCGCTAGCACGGCCGTACTTGTTAAATGACACCGAACAGCATGCACAACTGTGAGGTTAAGGAGTTCATTTCTAAGCCACCTGATTTTGGTTCCGTTACCCTGTACAATACATTTGCTACAATATCCTCCATTATACCATTCGTCTCGAAGTCGAATTGGTAGAACGAATCTGTGTGGAAGCCCGTCTTACACATGCGTGAGTGTCTTCGGGTATGAAATTGTGGTTCCGCAATCTGGTATGCCGTTCTTACGATACCGAAACTTCATGTTAGTCAGAAAAATAAACGTTCAGAATAATTACCAGACTTATAATAATTGATAGTAGTAGTTTTGTCTGAATTAATTTCTAAAGGCTGTACCCCAGCATGGCCGTACACTAATGACTGCAACAAATAAAAGTGAAAAATAGAATAACTGAACGAGAGAAAATATTATAAGAAAACAAGATTTCATTATTAGCGATATCAAAACGACCTGCAGGAATCAACAAAACAACCAACAAATTGTGTTATTGAATCAAGAGTTACTTTAGACATGACAAATATAGACACATGCACATATCGTCGGAAATCCGCCATCATAGGAGAGAGAAAACAAAGAGATTCGAAAGAAAACAATACAAACTACAAACAGTAACACACAATCAATTAATATATAGTTTACACATATTGTAACCACATATAAAATGGTAGTAACATAGCAGCAGATGTATTGAGTAGTATAGACTGGCCGGAAGTAATAAAAAATCGATTGCAAAATAAATAAATAAAAGTTTCTTTACTCAACCTAGGAAATGGCGGAAATACTTGCCCCGAGGTAGGCATACAGACATACAGATG
>JAOPJW010000001.1:8082849-8084029 GCA_027122535.1 Octopus maya | reverse complement strand
TGTGTGTGTGTGTGTGTGTGTGTATGTATGTATGTATGTATGTATGTATGTATGTATGTATGTATGTATGTATGTATTTTCTTCCCTTTTTTGGCGAAATAGCTGAGACAGTAAGAGAGTAGTGGACTAAATATATTAGGGTTTCCAGGTCTTTTCATCGCTTTTCTGAGTTCAGATCTCGATATGGTCTTCATGTCTTACTCATTCTTTCTTCTAGATACGGAAAAATCTATACCGATTATATTTAAAATTATATTTATTATAGTCGCAGGTATGGCTGTCTTGAGGGTTTCTTTAAGAACCTCGTTTTGTAACCACGTGGTTTCAGACTCAGTCCCATTGTTCTATACCTTGGGGAATTGTCACTTTTAACCCCGTGCTGACTAATTCCTTGTTAGTGAACTTTGTAGATTGACCCCGTCGCATATAATACATGTGTGTGTGTTTGTGTTTGTGTGTGTGTGTATATGTGTGTGTGTGTGTGTTTGCGTGTGTGTGTGTGTCCGAGTGCGTGTGTGTGTGTGTGTGTGTGTTTCACTTTATGTCATATTCGTCTCCCGATGCTAGTTTTATGTCCAATCCGGACATCATCTGTACTGAACATTTTACGTACATTAATTACGCAATGGTTCTAAACACAGATTCAGTATTGCAGATTCAGAAGCAGATTCAGTATTGCAGAAATTGTTAACCTGATATTTCATTCAGTTACATTTTGCATGATTCGGAACTTAAGTTATTTTCTTTCAATTAAGTGGAAATGAAGCAGTAACACAAACAGTGACGTTTGGAAAACCTCGGTGAACAGTGACAGTAGATATGCATTCATTCTCTGTTGAAACCTAAGAAGGTTTCTTTTTTTTTTTTGTCTCATAAAATATATACCTTTTTCGTCTGACTTTATGTTCTGAGTTCAAATTCTGCCAAGGTCGACTTTGCCTTTCATCCTTTCGGGGTCGATAAATTAAGTACCAGTTGCGTACTGGGATCGATCTAATCGACTGACCCCTTACCCAAACATTTCAGGCCTTGTGCCTAGAGGGGAAAAGAATTTTATCCACTCAAAGCAAATTCACACACATGAACTTCTTGGACTCATGGAATGTTTGCATAGATTTGCTGAGTATAGGAAGTGATTTTACTCAGTCGTGAATTAACTTCCACCATGTATGCATATAGG
>JAOPJW010000001.1:8072849-8077849 GCA_027122535.1 Octopus maya | reverse complement strand
TGTAATGAAGATGTTATTTCATTTGGGTTACACCCTAGCTTCTGGAAATACTGTTAGCCTATAGCAAATTTTGCATATAGAAGAATTTTTTACGGAGAACTCAAAGTTAGCAAAGCACTTATTACTGGTCACTGTTGTTTACATCGGTGAATTTGATGCTTGTTTGCAAGTATATAGCTCTGGTCACTAGAAGCTATGTTATTTTCCAGGAACACAGCTAAATATCATTAATGAAAAATAGAAAAAAGAAAAAGCCTTATTTACAATTCTGCTGTATTTATACAGCAGAATTATGGAGCTAAAAACCTCAAAACTGTGATTTTATTCTTGTTGTTGTTGATGATGATGAAGATGATAAAGATGATGATGATGACAACAGGATACTAATAGATAAATAAAAAGCAAAAAGTCTCTCTGTTTCGAATTAATTCATTAAAATTTAGACATCTGATCTTTAAATTATTAATTTTTATGAAGGTCAAAATGCTATGTTTTTGTCTTTGAAAGGTCATCATACTATATTTTCTGAATAAATGTCTAAGATGGAAATATTTGAACTTTTAAGAGTAATTACAAATTTTCTCTCTCCTTTAGAACTCCAGTTCCTGATTAATGTATTTCCTTTCTATTGGATTATAAAACACTGAATATGACTGGTGATTTCCTACCAGTTTTTAATAAATTTCTCTACTTCTATTATCTATTATGGAATATTAATATATCTCTTTATAACTTGTATATTTGGATGTAAGATTCTTATTTGTAGATAGATCACTCGAGCTATTCTTCAGCGCAAATGCAGTGGCCAGAAACATAGTATAACATATCAAAGTACCCTTTAGTTCTGCTTCACCTATGAACAACAAGCAAATGAACAAATTTAATCTCTCAGCAGTTAATCAAAAGTAAAGTAGCCTTCCCACTTATATTGAAGTGGAGTTGTTTTAGTCGATAATTCACACTAGTGTTGGCAACCTTTCTATCTTTCTGAAAGGCAAATGACACAATTATCACAAATATCAACATCTCTGTTTGGCATCATTCTATAGTATCCTGATAATAATAATTAAGTATATTACCATTTCATAAAGAGTTTGCTGTTCACTATATTAGTGAAAAAGGCTTGGAACAAGCAGGCCAATTTCCTACAAATATTTTGAATTAACATAAACTAATGTGTAGAAAAGAATCCACTTAAGAAACAAAATAAATCTGACATATTTTGGGCACTGTTTAGAACATAATATTCTACAGAACAGAACAGCAACAATCATTCTTATTTCCTTAACATGAATCTAATGCTACTTATAAGAGATAGCATGACTATTAGCCTTATACATGAAAATTATTGATTTTCTTCAAAGGTATTTTTTCTTTTTTATATAAGCGATGGAGTAATGCCAATTCTATTAGCCACAGTATACAACTGGGATTGTGCTGCTATTAAACACGCACCCTAGACTACATATAAACACTACACATATTGAGTTATTACTAGGACTTGCTAATGCACTACTAACAATACCATTCAGATCTACTAGTCTTCTGTTTACCCCAACCAACAGTACTACAATAGAATCTGAAATAATATGGTGTACCTAAACTCAACACCAAGACCAATTTTTAGCTACAGCCTTTCATCTTTACTATCTATTTACAGTGTCTAATCTCTGCAAATAATTTAAAGAGAAGAGGAGAAACATACACACAGACATATGCACACACGCACAAATGCAGGTATATATATATATAGATATATTGAGAAAATATATATAGGGTAGAGAAATTAGAGAAATTTTCTACCGGTGACTAGCATGCATAAAATAGTCAATAGACAACATATTCTTCATATGAAATTAGTGTGCATTCATACACAAAATAAGTGACCCAAACAGGACACATTACATGCTAAAAGGAACAGTCAAAGCCCAAACCATGGTTAAGAGTAATTTTGAAGGGGATGAAACATAAAATCATTTTCAATAGCTACCACTTGTACCTAGGTTTCGAACATTAATGATCAAATAAAATAATTTGTTATTCGTGTTCTTCATCAGCAAGGGTACTAATAATTAACATATAATTTATGGGACAAATAGAGAGCACATGTCTCATCTTTATACATTCTAATTTTTCATATCCACTGCGCAAGCACAGCTATAGTCAGCAGCAGATAAAAATTTTCATTTCCTGACTGGCACATAAAAAGCACTACATGAACATGGTCAATGCCAGGTCTGCCTGATAGACTCCTATGCTGGTGGCACATAAAAAGCACTATGTGAATGCGATCGATGCATGCCAGGACTGCTTGACTGGCTCCCATGCCGGTAGTACATAAAAAGCACCATCCGACCGTAGCTGATGCCAGTGTCCCCTGACTCATTCCCATGCTTGTTACACATAAAAAAGCATTATCTGGGCGTGATCGATGCCAGGCTCACCTGAAAGGCTCCTGTGCTGGTGGCACATAGAAAAACACCTACTACATACTCAGAGTGATTGGCATTAGGAAGGGCATCCAGCTGTAGAAACATTTCCAGATCGGATTGGAGCCTGGTGCAGCTGCTTTAAGACCTGGCCAAATAACCACAAGTTCTCTTTTAGGATCTCAGAAAGGTGCAATGTTATAACATTAACCAGCTATATAAGGCAATTAAAAGAGGGAATGCTACAGAGTATTAACTTGAAGCTGCTGGAAGAAAGTGGGTCATACCTCAATGGAAGCAAATGGTGCAAACTTTGATCGGCTGAAAGGTGACTCAGGTGCCTCCTGGAATTCAAACGTAAAATGTTTACCTGATGCCCTCATGACAAATTAGTCATTTTGCTCTTGCATGTTTGTGGACTGGAAGATGAAGAAACATACACAAACTGACCCACCTTCGACACAGGGGGAGATAACTCTTTCCCTCTCAGAATGGTTTTTTTTTATTTCAGTTTTTTTCACCAACGAACTGACCAAGTGTGCATATTTACCTCCATTAGTAAAGAGGCTATATGCTTCCAGCTGGCAAGTCTGATGAGTCACCCACATTGACAAGTGCAATAACAGGCATGAAACTATGGCAACTTCCTTATTTGGTTTGTATGCCATAACCAAAAGCTATATAAAATATATAATTGCTGAAAATTTCTATTAGGGAGTGCTTTTTATATTTCATTGATTTGCAATTGTATCAATGGCTATGTATCACCTTTAATCAGGATCATGATCATAATGGTGATCACCATCATCCTTTAACATTCAGTCCCATGCTGGTATTGGATGGTTTGACAAGAGCTGGCAAACCAAAGGGCTGTGCCAAGTTTTGCTATCTGTTTTGGCATGGTTTCTATGGCTGAATGCTCTTCTTAACCTCAAAGCCTTCAAAGTTAGACAAAATCACGAACATACTTAAAACACCAAGGGCCTGAAGGAATCAAAACACTCACTGGAGACAACTACTCATACTAACATTGCTAAATTTCACAGATCTTAAAACTGGGAAAAAATTATAAAACAGTTCTACAAAATCCCAAGTGAAATAACAACTTAAAGAGTTTACCACCTTTGTATGAACACTGTGAAAATTCTATTCCATAAACCCCCTCTCTACATCATAACATGGACTCAGACCACTACATTCAACCAGCAAGTAACAGCTTTCAGTTATTCTGGCTCAAAGTCTCCCTCCCTCATTGCCTTACATATATCTGCTCTCTCTTTGATAAGATCTTTTTCTGTGTTGAGAGTACATATATTACCTCTTCCTTCTTTGAAACTTAAAGCAATCATAGATGACACATTTGGCCAAAAGATAAAAACAACAATGTACAAACAATACACTAGATCCGTCATAAATTATATTAATCCTGCTTTGCCAATCTTTCCACAAAGTCCTGCAATAAGCTGCAAAGAGCACAATACAATGCACTATGTATTATAACAGATTATGCGCATAATATGCCCAAAGACCACATACACAACAAAATAAAAACACTAAAAGATGAAAGACCACCTAGATATATACAATATGGTTTTTATGGCGCACTGTCAGTCACAACGACGAGCTTTCCAGTTGATTTGATCAGCAGTACAGCCTACTTGTGAAATTGATATGCAAGTAGTTAAGCAGTCCACAGACATGTGTACTTAACGTAGTTATCAGGGAGATTCAGCATGACACAGAATGTGACAAGGCTGGCCATTCAAAATACAGGGACAACTGTCAGCTGAATGGACTGGAGCAACATGAAATAAAGTGTCTTGCTCAAGGATACAATGCACCACCAGGAATCAAACCCATGACCTTACGATCATGAGCCAACTACCCTAGTCACTATGCCACATGCCTTCACTATGCCTTACACTACGACAATAACATCCTAAATACAATCACCTCTTCCAATCAGCTTGGACAAGTAACAGTTGCTGCAGCATGAGCCTCACTGTGCCCAAACACAGGGTTGAGATCATCATCCTCATCATTATCTTCGTCGTTTAACATCTGCTTTCCATGCTGGCATGGGTTGGATGGTTTGACTGAGGATTGGCAAGCCAGAAGGTTGTGCCAGGCTCCAATCTGATTTGGGTAGGTTTCTACAGCTGGATGCCCTTCCTAATGCCATCCACTCCGATAGTGTAGTGGGTGCTTTTTACGTGCCACCGGCATGAGTGCCAGTCAGGTGGCACTGGTAATGACCATGATCAAATGTTGCTTCATATGCCACCAGCATGGGATCAAGTCAGACAGGACTGGCAATGACCGAAGCTCAAATGGTAGTTTTTATGTGCCACCAGCATGGGAGCCAGTCAGGCGATGAACAACAATAAATGCAAGGAGAATAACAACTGTTGCACTCCAACACTTTGCACAGTTCTGCTGAGGCCTCTGTCAATTCCTACAAGAATACAAGAAATGACTGGAGAGTAGAAAGAGCAGAAAATGTCCAGACTTTTATACTGCAACCCATATGATCCATTACTAACAAGTGATGGATCGTATGGACCACTGGAT
>JAOPJW010000001.1:7669379-7679640 GCA_027122535.1 Octopus maya | reverse complement strand
TATACACAGATACACATACACAAATATATGTACAGATACATACATATATGAGTGTATATATTTGAATGTATGTGTGTGTGTATTTCACTGATATACATTGGCAAAGCATGAGAATATCTGCAAAGAAAGTGAATCAACAGTGCTCCTTGAGTAAAGCCCTGTATGATATTTGCTTTACATTAAATGAAATTGATTGGCAGAACCATTAGATTGTTAGATAGAATGCTTTGTGGCTCCCTGATTTCAAATCCTGCCAAGATCAACTTTGCTTTTTATATTTTGAAGGTTGTAAATAAGGTAACAGTTAACTACAAGGGTATCTTGTTGTTGTTGTTGTTCTTCTTCTTCTTCTCTTTTTCCTCCCCCTCTCCCCTCCCCATACTCTTCCTCTCCCCCTCCTCTATATACCAGTTAGGTGCCTCTTTTTTGGGTACAATTTAGGATCCTGTGTGTACAGCCAGAATTTTCCATTTTGAGTCTCACCTGAGTTTTGTAACATGTCAATGGTTGTTGGATACTGAAGAATTTTCTGGGCTTTAAGTGAAGTGCTAATCATTGGGTTGCAATCCCAGCTATAATTAGAGATGTGTGGCTTTGTAGTTAGGTTGTTGGAATCATTGTTGTAAAATTGTGGTTTCGATTCTTGAACTAGACGATGTGTTGTGTTCTTGAGTAAAATACTTCCTTTCACATTGCTCAAGTCCACTCGGCTGATTGATCCTGTGTCAGGCCGGAGTCCCATCCAAGTAGGGAATTTATGTATCATAGAAACTGGAAAACCAGCCCTTTTGAGTCACCATGACTTGAGAAGGTAAGGAAGATAAGCTTAAGCCAACACTGTATAAAAGATACTGTAGACAATATGTCTATGAAGAGAAAAGTGAAGAAACAACGGTTTTAATTAATCTTGAAATCATCGTTGGTAACCGGTAAATTCCACAGAAGTAAAATCCACCATGGTAAATTTCGTCACGGTAATTTCCACTGTGGGAAATTCCACAGCAGCAAATTCTACTGAGGTAAACCCAACCGCGGCAAATTCCACTGCAGCAAATTCCACTGCAGCAAATTCCACTGCAGCAAATTCCACTGCGGCAAATTCCTCCATGGCAAATCCCATCGTGGTAGATCCTACTGCACTAAATTCTACCACAGCAAATTCCATCATGGAAAATTCCACCAGGTAAATTTCACCATAGGTAAATTCCACCATGGTATATTCCACCATGATAAAATAGATGAAATTATCATCATCCTCATCATCATCATTATTATATTATATGGGTTACGATGTTATGAAAAATAAAAAAAAGAATGCATAAGAAATAATATCACTGGAAGTTTGTTTGTGTCCTGACTATTTGCCTTACTTCCTGACAAAAAAGAAGCCTCATATCACCGTCTTCTGTTTTCTGTGCATGATTTAAGACCAAATTGTCGACCTGTAACCTATCCCACGGACTCTGAAAAAGCTCTCCATAATGTATTTGTTTCTTTATTTCCATATTCAGAAGTAATTGTGTGTGTTTTTCATCTTGGATAGTCTTGTTGCCGGAAGATGTGTGCACTTGGTGAGAGTGTAAAAACTAACACTTACTTTTTCCGAGCTGAGATTTAAAACTTTTGGGGAGGGGGCCAGTTGATTAGATCGACCGCAGTACACAACTAGTACTTAATGCATCGACTCTGATGAAAGGATGAAAGGCAAAGTCGACCTCGGCTGGATTTAAACTCAGAACGTAAAGACTGATGCAATACTGCTAAGCATGTCGCTCAGTATGCTAACGTTTCTTATTTCTTTATTGCCCACAGGGGCTAAACATAGAGGGGACAAACAAGAACAGACAAAAGGATTAAGTCGATCATATCGACCCTAGTGCATTACTGGTACTTAATTTATCGACCCCGTAAAATGAAAGGCTAAGTTAACCTCGGCAGAATTTGAACTCAGAACATTAAGACAGATGAAATATTGCTAAGCATTTCACCTAGCATGCTAACGTTTCTGCCAGCTGGCTGCTTTAGACCTATCAAATTTTTGACGCACGACTGAGGAAGCTAGTTCAGGAATATGAAAATGAAAACCCTCTGCAGACTTTAAGAATTATTGCACACAATTTGTCTTAAGAAACTTTTTTTTAATAAATTAACCTTTCTTATCCTAACTCTGCTTTCCACTGTACTCACTGTTATTTTTATCCTATTGATGATGATGATGCTATAATAAAATGTGCGCTAAAATTTAATCTTTTCTTTCTTTATCCCAAATTATATTATTTTTGAAAGTTTGTGATGAGTCTTTTTCATAGATTCTTGCTCAATGAGGATACATTAAAGTGATCCCATCTCAAATTAAGTAGATTATAAAGATTATTTTCTATCTCAGTTTCAAACTCTCTCTTTCTCTCTCTCTCTTTCTTTCTCTCTCTTCTTAAGACTTGAGAAACAGACAGATTAAATAACATATGTATTGACCCATGGTCTAGAGAAACTGACCATGGTGATTATTAATGAGAGTAGCTTATATTGGAAGTCTCTCCATGGGTGGAATATACCATGGTGGAATTTACCTTGGGTGAAATTTACCAGGTGGAATTTTCTGTGGTGGAATTTACCTAGAACCGCATCGTCAGCCACTGTATGCCTCTCCAATAATGATCCACAAACACACTGCTCTTCAGATGACTGTATAATATATGTCTTAGGTGAATATAACTTGATGGTATTATCTAACTGAAATTTCTATACAACCATAAGTATTTGAGACATTTTAGCTTGGAAGGAGTTATGTTATTTGTAAATTTTTATAGTTTCATTGCTATGTGCTAGGAGGAATTCTTTAATGTAGGGAAAATAAAAGGTCCTTATTTGAATGTTTATTTATATAAATAGTGTGATTACTTTAAATTTTAATGGGTTGGTAGTATCTTTCTGAATCCTTATCCATTTGTTTGGGTCAAATTATTGAGTTTTGCCATGTATTTTCCTTTATACATCATTACAGATATACTACTTTTGTTATTTTTTATATATTTTGATATTGGTATGATAGTTTTAATCGTTGAAGATCTGGAATTAGTTCACAAGACAATGTAAAAAATAGATTCATCGGTGCAGCATGGCTGTGTGGTAAGAAGCTTGCTTCCCCCATCACATGGTTCCGGCACCTTGGGCAAGTGTATCCTACTAAGGCCTCGGGCTGATCAAAGCCTTGTGAGTGGATTTGGCAAATGGAAACTGAAAGAAGCCAATCATATATATGTGTGTGTGTCTGTGTTTGTCCCCACCAGCATTGTTTGACAGATATTGGTGTGTTTATGCCTCGATAACTTAGCAGTTCAGCAAAAGAGACCGATAGAATAAGTATTAGGCTTACAAAGAATTAGTCCTGGGGTTGATTTGTTCAACTAAAGGCAGTACTCCAACATAGCTGCAGTCAAATGACTGAAACAAGTAAAAGAATAAAAAAATATACAGAGCATTTTTAAGTTTTCAGTTGAGTGGTTTGTTGTTGTGTAGGCAGCATTTGATTTGTTTGATTCATCTTGAAGTTTATCACTTACCTTTATAACTGTTCAGTTTGTCAACAACTTGATAGAGAAGTTTAATTTCAAATTTTTTTGTTCATATTTTGGATTTAGAAGTTGGTATCAAGATCAAGGAGTGTAATTTGGTCTGGGAAGAGTGTTGTGTAAGAATTTATGTCTTCGTGTCTAGTCAGAGTGATTTTTTTCTTTATAAAACTTACATAGTTTATAATGTTGTGTCTAATTTGGTGTGAAAGAAATGTCTGTAGATTATCAAGAACTGTAAATATATATATATATATATATGCATAGTTTAATAAATGTCTTACTGATTTATCACTATTACTTTTGTCAGTCTTATGAATAGTGTTGTTGTTGTTACTATTGTTTGTATGCCCTCTACTGAGTGAAACAACTGTTATGCTGTCAATAAATGGAAGCAAACTTGTCTTTACTGAAAAGGCTGCCATGTTATATAGTCTTATTCATATAACCATTTTGGTAGATTGCATGACATTGTCATACAAAATGTGTGCAATACAATTGTTCTAAAATAATATTTCATCATCCTGTTTCGTTTAAGTGGAACCTCCTTGCTCAAACTTTTGTTTTGTCCAACATCATTAAGAATTGTGTGACTTGTATCATCATTAGTTTCATTTGATGATGAAATGCTCTCAGTCATTGATTGTAGCACATCAACATTCTGATGATCTGGACTTGGGCTTTTTTTTTTTCTGGTTTTAGTTAAGAATCCCATTTTATAATTTTTTCATCATCACCAGAGTAATCTCCTATTTAATCACTATTCATTAAAACTGCTCTGTAATTTTTTCCTACTGCTAATCATTTATTAGATGTTGACTTTTGTGGGTATTGCACTGAGGTTTTGAATGTACCAGAGAGGAACATCAATAACACAAGACATTTTTTAAAGCTGTTCTGCTCTGATATCCCATCTATTTCAAAGGGTTCTGCTTTTTTTCAGTATTAGGAATTGATTGATAACTGAGTTTAAATTTTGATAAATAAACATTAAAGGATTCAAATTTTTAGAAGCTTTAATTCCCATTTTCACCGTTTGCCTCATTTTATCAACAAGATTGTTAAATTCTGGATGCTGTGGTGACATCTGAAAGGATTTGCAACTTATCTCAGTAAGAAATTTTAACAATGTTCTATGATGGAATTCTGCAGCATTACATAAAACCATTCTATGTGGAATCCTATTCATAGCAAAAATAGTTCTTAAAACATTGATCACTGTTTTAGCAGACTGGCCATTAATTCTGATGACTTCTGGCCAAGCAGGACATGTATCAACAAGTATGAGTAACCAACTAATACTAGGAACATAACCAGGATTCATGTGAACAAAGTAAACTTGGCTTGTCTTCAGTTATACATGTATGCTGAGTAACTTTTAGTATGGGTTTAATCTGACACCATTTAGGGAAATTTCAGGCATAATGCTTGATAACATTACAGTGTCTAGGTTACCATGCTTTTAGTTACAATCAATTTATAGTTGCTATTGCACTACAATGGAGATCATCATACAGTTTTTATGAAAATTTGTCACCACATTGTAGCAACAATATTTGCATGACAAGCAATCTCATTATCAACAGTGAGCCTATGTTAAATTGCTTTATAGGGTCTCTCACATCCTGAGAAATTATTCCATCTATTCGTTTTGATTTGGTTAACAACCTTGGACAAAACGATGTCATTCTTAGTCTTAGTGAGTAATTCTTTTACTTTGAATGCATCTACTTTTACCTGCTGAATAAGTGATGTCACTATTGAGTTTTCATCTAACTTTCTTGGCTCATTGAATTTCATTCTAGAGAGAGCACCATTATGGGGGAATTCTTTCGTCTTTATATATTGTATTTCACATTCAGAAGCAGCTGAATGGGTTGTCCACCACAATATTCTTGCATATGCTACTTTAGGTAATCTTCTTGCCAAACTGAATATGAAGTGTAAGGGTTTATGCTCAGTTATCAAGAAAAATGTTCACCCCAATAAAAAGTATTGGGTTCTTTACAGAGTCAAGACAAACACCATAGATTCTCTTTCAATACTTGTTACTTATAGCTTTAGATAGACTTTGGGATACATATAGTACTGGACACTCCTCCTAAGACAGTACACCAGATGTTTAATGTTGGTTCACATTTGTAGTAAATACAATGTGCTTTTTTTTTTGTCAAATCTGTAGAACATGTAGTTCAACTAAATCTCTTCTTTTATGTCTTTTATATTTCATAAAAAACATGGGGCACTATTTTCCTAAGCTTGAGGATCCATTGGCTTATTTAAGACTATGCTGGAATAAATCAACTATAAAATTAGTCATTCTCTAAAATAACTTCAGCCCGTCTCTGCTCTCTGGGATATTTAGAGTCTAATATTTTCTTAACTAGTATATTATTTGGCTGAATATCCTGCTTGGCTGTCTTATAGCCAAGGAAGGTCAATTTCTCTGGGTAAAAGACATTTTTCGTTTTGTTCACAGCCACACCATGAAAGGTGAGTTTCAGAAAAATAGCTTCTACTTTCTGCTCTAGTTCATCAGTAGTGTGACCACCAGTGCAAATGTCATCTTGATAAATTATTATACTTGTGAAATATCCTAATGCATTTTCCATGGAATGTTGAAATATAGTGCTTGTCGCTTTTATACTGTGTGGCTAATGTGTCCAATGCAATAATCTAAGGGGAGAATTCAATGTTATTTCTTAGTTTCATCAGAAATTGGGATATGCTAGTAGGCTCCTACCAAATCAATCTCTGCAAAATATTTCATCCATACTTCTTGGTGTAATGTCATCTCAATATTTGGAGTAGGATAAATTACAACAAAGGCTTACTCTTATTTGGCAATCTGCACAAATTCCTAAATCTCCATGGGGCTTGTACGTCACAACCAACAACAATGATCATTTACTTTTTCTGATTCAACACTTTAAAGCTATTGTTTATAATTTCATTTAATTTCAATGCAAGTAGATAAATATATAACACACCCATTCCAATGAAGCCACAGTTTTTATGACTTCCAGTTATATTTATGAAAATTATATTTTTTCTAGTTTCTATCAGCAACAAGGCTTCAAACTTGCCCAACAGTTTATTAACTCAACTATCACACTATTTGAAGCTGGCATTACAAGATTTCAGATTGGGAGACCCTAGTTTCAACTAGACGTTCCTTGAACTAATAGTGGCATCATCGACATTGTTTATTTGCTAGTGTTTTCTTAAGTTATAATTTTTTATTTAATGGAGTTTACTTCCCTCAAGGCTGAAGACATTGTTCATTTCCTGGTTGCTACTTGCATCAATATTAACTTTGTACACTTTCACAAATTCCTTCTTAGAAGATCAATATACAAACTGAAAATGGTTCTTCTTAACTATTTTACTACAGAAATCAGATATAGCCACTCGAAATTTCATTACCCTTAACTGTGGAAAGCAGTCTTATATACTTATCTATTTTTGTTCAGGAATGTCAAACTTGGAACTATTTTTTGCTGAGATATGTAAAGTTTATTGAAGCATTGAGATTTGCAGAAAATACCAATTCTGTTTTTTTATGTATAGATAACATTCTTATTGGAATAACATGAAATTTAATTTCACAGTTAAAGGGTTAATGGTATAGCACATCATCCCCAAAATAGGACACTTTCTCATATCATGGGTATAGATGTTAGACTAACATATGAGCTTTTTCTGAAGATTCTTGTTGAAATGAGACACTGACAATTCTTTTAACATACTATTATATCATTACTAGGAGCCAAAGTAAAACCATTAATCATTTCAAATTGCTGAATATGGCTGATACAACTTGGCAGCAGTATTTCCTGAAACTGCATGTGTTCTAATATTTTAGAGTAATGTGCAGAATGATTAGTTACATTTGAATAAGGTCACCGTAAGCAGATTGTCTATCAGTCCCCAATGTATCAAATTCACAAAAATGTTAGGCTTCTTTGCATCTTTCATAATGCTGACATATTGGTTAAAATGGCATCTGCTTCAGAGCCAGAAGGCCTCTCCTTTCAGCAATAATCAGCTCTCCTTTGATCTCACTGAATAAATTTTTCATCCCTGTGAAATTCATCTCCCCCAGCACAAAACTCTTAATGTTCTCAATCCTTGATGAATTGATCCTTTATTTATTTACTACCAGCAAAATTCATTAGTTTCTTTGTCCTAGCACAGGCTGAAAGTGTCTTTCCTGGGCTTCAGTCATACAGGAATCAGACAGTACTAATTCTCCAAAACCTGTAATCAGTGTCATTAGTGCATTGTCAACAAAAGGTAGCAAACTTGATTTTAGTGAAAAAGCAGCCATGTTAAATAGTCTTACTCATATGAGCTTGGATTTGGTCACATGACATTGTCATACAAAAAAAAAAATGGTGCTATAATAATTACACAACATGTGCTTGGCTAGAAGTAAGTTACTTTACTTTGGTTTTATTGAACTCTGGAAAAGGCCTTTGCAAATGTTACATAGCTTACTGTATGGTGGTCACTAAGAAAGCTGGGTAACTGGTTTGTGAGAGCTATGCAAGTCCTGTATTGAAATGACCTCAGCTACTTGAAGAATCCTGTAATACAGTCATAGGCTTAGAGAGGAAAATTGAAGTACGATTGAGAATTGACAGACTTCAAAGTAAATATAGGAAAGACTAAGGTTTCAGCCGGAAAGAAGACAGCATTCTACAGATGCTATGAAAGTGGTCATACCCCATATGAAGATTAGAAGTAGGAATTCCATATTGTGTACCCACTCTAAACAAAGGAAGCATAAAATGTGTAGAAAAATCATGAGCAGGCTGATAGAGTAGGTATGTTCTGTATTTGGAATATGCACAGGAATAGTAAATACAAAGGGGTGCTGAAAAGTTCTTGACTTTAAGGGTATTGTAAAAGACCTGGCTGGAGGCCCAGCCTTCTGAATTCTTTTACAGGGTATAGACAAACTGAAGGATGGCTGCAATAAGTGTGTGAATCTGAGAGGGAAATATATTGAATAAAATCATAATTAATTGATCCTCCTGTATGTTCTTTCATCCAAAGCCAGGAACTTTTCAGCACCCCTTCCTATAAGATTATGAATAAGATAAATTCCTTTAAATTTTAAGGAGGTTCCTTAGCAGTAGTTAATAGCTTTTGCTGTCAAGATGATTTAATTAGCTCTGAAGGTATCTGTCCAAAGGCAATTTTCAGAATAAGAATAAGGTGGAAAGAATTCAGAGATATTAATTGCTCTGTTAATAACAAAATATTTCTCTTTGAGAGTGAAGGAAAAACTGCGTGATGCTTGTGCATAAAGTATGATTGAAATGAAGTTCTTTCTCTAGGATATGTAATGTTGGTATACTTAAAGAACACAGCTCAAATGGGCTGAAAGAAAAGCTGGATGTAAGAGGAATTAAATGTAATGTGAAAAAGAGACCACTACATTGGTATGGGTATATGATACACATGGAAAATGAAAATTGTATAATGATGGACCTAGAGCTCCAAGAAAATAGAACCTGTGGAAGAGGAAGACCTATAAATATATAGGATGGAGTCATAACGATTGATCTTAAGAAGCTGAACAACATGAAGCTGAATAACCTAAAGATCACTATATGTGGCAAAGTGTTGTATTGGGTAGAATCCATCTAATCTATATAATCATAAGGAAATGGATACAAAAAATGGAGATAATGTTAGTGACAAAGGCTGGTATGTGTAATATCTATATTCAGGCCTGTCATGACTATTATCTTCTTATACACACACTCTACTCCTATTGTCTTATTCTTTCATGTATCATCCAACCTTCTTCTGCCTTTATGTCTCCTTAGTTTATCCTTTTCATCCACCCATGTAAAAAGAGTTCCATCTTGTTTGATCTGCTCGTATTCATTCACCCCTTAACACTGTTAATTGCTAGCCATCATTTTGTCTCTCTTCCATTATTCTCTTCCCCATGACTCATTAGTGATATATCTACCATTTACAATTTCTTTACTATGATCCACCTTTGCTCTTCTCCACAATATTTTGTGATTATTACTTAAAGACTGAATAGAATATCCAAGTGCTTCAAATATTCAACTGCAGTGTCATAGTCTGGGTAGAAAATTTATAAGTTTCAAAGTATTAATCCCCAAACATTCTCTTTCTCCCTCATGTTGAATGAAATGTTTCCTGGACAGTTGACCTTGACAGCAGTTTTGACGAGAATGCTAACAGTATCTATCCTAAAACAAAGGGATGTACTCAGTGTCAGAGTTCTGATGTTAATAACTCACCAAGATATAACAATAAAAAGTTTGACAAAGAACATTTACGTAACAGATAAAATAACTGGCTGTTCAATATAGCATATACAAAGTTACTTTAACTGCTGTAGGTTAATGGGTTCTTCGATTTTTCAAGCTAAAATCCATTTTGTCTTCTCAATCATATAGCATTGACTGTCCTGCCAAATATCTTGCTATACACAAATACACACACATATGTATTTATGTATCAAAAGTTTATTCATTCTAGTAGTTTCATATTTCTTTATAATGCTGTTATCACCACAGTCATAAAAATATTTATATATTTATCCCAGGATAGGCTTTCATGGATGGCATTGTATACTGTTTCACTGAAAACATGCCATATACAAAAATAATATAAGAAATTGGGATTGAAGCTGATAA
>JAOPJW010000001.1:4597389-4608756 GCA_027122535.1 Octopus maya | reverse complement strand
TAATAATAATAATCATAATAATAATAGAAGTAATGATAATGACCTAAGCAAACAAAGAAACAACAGCAAACGACACACGGAAATACCTCAGTTTTTAACATAGAATTAATTAATGTATCCTGCTCTGCGTTAATTGTATCGTGAATATCCTCGCACCAAATTGATTAGAGTAACATGTTCTCTTCTTGTCTTTTACTGTGTCGAGATTAATTCGAACAACAGCCACGTGAAGTTTAACGTCTGTTTGTTGCATATGTTGACAAAATAGTTGCTTTTTATTTTGTCTCATTTTATCTCATTTTTGAATTTAAAAAATTTTTTCTGCTTTGTATTGTTGTTCTTTTTTTTTTTTTTTGCTGTTCGTATTAACAATCTTAAAAAGATTGCATTCAACTATTGCTTTTTTTTTTGCTTTTTTTTTCTTATTTTTTTTCATCCACTGTTGCATGAAACACAACATGCTATTTGTTGATGGGTTATCTATTTTGGTTTTAGATTGAACGTGATCAGTACCTGCTCGTGTTAGCAAATCGCAGGTTGGAATGTGGCGGTCAGGTTGCAGAGTGGTTAATGTTAGCTCAGCTATTATGGCCTTTCTCAAACGTAAACAAAATCTGAACAGAGGATGCAAGCACTCAGCTATTTTTTAACTGTGTCAAATGAAGAAAGTCTAAGCGTACGGACATTATAAGGGCACAACAATTCATTCAACGCGCTCAAAAGATTATCCATGATATCCACCCCCGCCAAGTAAAAAGAACAGGTAGGCCCACCGCCAAACAACTTTAGGAGACAGGATTGACTATTAGAACTATGATGCACAAGGCAGCGAGCTGGCAGAAACATTAGCACACCGGGCGAAATGCTTAGCGGTATTTCGTCTGCTGTTACGTTCTGAGTTTAAATTCCGCCAAGGTCGACTTTGCCTTTCATCCTTTCGGGATCGATAAATTAAGTACCAGTTATGCACTGGGGTCAATGGAATCGATTTAATCCCTTTGTCTGTCCTTGTTTGTCCCCTCTATGTTTAGCTCCTTGTGGGCAATAAAAAAAAAAAGAACAGTTTGCACAAATGAATGCATAATCTGGATCTACATTGACTTTTATTTCACCTCCATCATCCCTAGTCTGCCATGTATCCATGTATTGCATGTGTGTACACACACACACACACACACACACACACACACACAGGTTGTGTTCTATTATTTTCAAGTACACACCATTTTATATTAGCATTTAGTCATTCTATATTTATGTATCTACGTATGCATATATTTGTTGGTGCACATTCATGTACATATACTTGTTTGTGCATGAGTGTGCATCTATAAGAATGTATTGGTGTCTATTCAGGACCTCTCCCTCAGAGTGAAAGGCAAATTGCATGATGCTTGTGTATGAACAGTTATGCTATGTGGTTGTGAAATGTGGGCTGTAAAGGCAGAGGACATGTGAAGATTTGAAAGAAATGACATTTGCATGCTTGACTGGACATGTCTTTGCATGCAAAGACATGTCAAATGTCACCATCATCTCAGCTTTGCACAAGTAGTACCAAACATGGACTGTAAAGATTTTCAATCAAACACATATGTATATTCCTACAACTGCTCCCTGGAGTTTCCATCTACTAAATTTACTCACAAGGCATTGGTCAGCTTGGTATATACTAGAAGGTACTTACCCAAGGTGGTGCTGTGCTGTGGGACTGAACCCAAAGCTATATGGTTACAATGAGTTATATTTGTAATTCAAAGGGCAAACTTTGTCACATTCTGAGTCACACTGAATCCCCTGGGAACTACATTAACAGTATACATGTCTATGGAATGCTCAGCCACTTGCATATTAATTTCATGAGCAGGCTGTTCCATTGATCGGATCAAATGGAAGACTCGTCAGCAAGTTGTAAGGAAATAGGCATTGCTAGCATTCTTCAGAATAAACTTTGTGTTAATAGTGAGAGAAAATTGGTCAGTTTTATGAAAATGCTGAAATACATTTATTTAACCTTTTAGAATTTAAACCAGCCATGTCCGTCCTAAGTATTCTACTTTGTTTTATGTTCAAACCAACCACATATGACCTTTCATACCTTCTCAACAATGCCATTTAAAAAATAAACAATCAGATCAAAATCTCAAGGCTACAAGAGATTTGGCTGGTATGTGGCTTGTGGATGTCTGCTTCTGATGAGACAAGGTATATTGAAATCACTTGATCTGTTGGTTCCAGTGCTCATAGCAGATGATTTCCATTTATCAAATTTACTCACAAGGCATTGGTCAGCTTGGTATATACTAGAAGGTACTTACCTAAGGTGGTACTGTGCTGTGGGACTGAACCCAAAGCCATATGGTTACAATGAGAGTTATATTTGTAATTCAAATGCATGATTAATTGAAAACAATGTGAATAAATAAGCATAACATTTGACAGGATAGTCTCATTGCTTAAGTGTTAAACATGCTCAAGTTAGTTTCAATTGTTATTTCCTACCAGGACAGCGAATACCACTAATTCTCAAGGTTACAAATGAGCGTGAAGGTAGAACCTACTGTAACAAAACTGTCTCTGCCACTCAGAATGAGAAAACTGTAGTAAAAATGCAAATTTCTTTCAAAACCAAAGAAAATAGCTGTGTTGAGCACCAATGGAAAATGCCAGAATGTCTTCCGCCTGAAGACCTTCTTCCGGCAAATAAAATTTTTGAAGCCAAAATGAGGTTTGATATACCACCTTTTTCTCTCTCTCTCGCTTAATTAAATTTTAATGGTTTTCATGTGATATAGGATAGCTGTAGACCAGAGGTTCATGGAGGTGCAATGGCCCAGTGGTTAGGGCAGTGGACTCGCGGTTTCGATTCCCAGACCGGGCGTTGTGAGTGTTTATTGAGTGAAAACACCTGGAAAACACCTGAAGCTTCACGAGGCTCTGGCAGGGGATGGTGGCGAACCCTGCTGTACTCTTTCACCACAACTTTTTCTCACTCTTACTTCTTGTGCTTGTAATTTTCTGTTGTGCTTGTAATTCAAAGGGTCAGCCTTGTCACACTGTGTCACGCTGAAGGGTACACGTGTCTGTAGAGTGCTCAGCCACTTGCACGTTAATTTCACAAGCAGGCTGTTCCGTTGATCGGATCAACTGGAACCCTCATTGTTGTAACCGACGGAGTGCCACATGAGAGTTACCACATGTTCTTACTTTCTTTCGCTCTCTCTCTCTCTTTCTGTCTATCAAGTCCTCATCGCATACCTCTTCATTTAAATTCTTTTTAAACAGTGGATCAATTAAATCTTTTCACTATTTTAATAATTGAAAAAAATGTAAATGGTTGTGGGGTAGGGTAAGTATTTTGTTTGTAACATGAAGATAAAAATGCTAAAAGAATCATTTCAGTTTTTTATTTTTAGTTACTGATGGCTATCATGAATGTCTACAGGCTAGAGTAACGATAATCAGCCGAGAAACAGATTAAATATATAGGAACACTTCACAATATACACGTATATATTTATACAGCCTGGGTGTATACAACTAGCACAATAGTGGATATAAACCAGGGATGTGCCACCCAAGTAGGCAAGGTAGGCAGAACAAAATAGATCGATAGCAACATTTTTCTTTCTTGCAAAATATGCACCTCATTCAATAAAATTATGAAGGTTATTCTGATTACTCTGCATAAAATGTAAAATATTTTATATTTTTGTAGATTAAGTAGGTATAATTCACCCCAGCTTTTCAATTTCAGTATTCAAGCTATGCATAGTAATGCTGTAAAACACATGCTGTGTCCACTCCTACAACACCGTTTCTTTATGTGCTAAAAAGGCAGAAGTAAATCTGCCTCCAACTCAGTTGTATTGCCTATGTTTCGCTTGTTTTTGTGTGTTTTACTATATAAAGGTCCCCAATTGCCTACCCTGAGTAATTACTGATGACATGTGGCCTGGTATAAACCTTTCATAATTGATGAGATAGATTAGAGTTATTGTATTGGATGAGTTGATGAAATTAATTCTCTTTAGTTTAGGAGAATTTTCAATATTGGAAAGATCTTGATCAGAACATGATTAGAAAATGTTTGTGGAATCTAAATATAGAATTCATTGTGATTTGTTGATCTCCAAAACAACTGAAGTTGGAGTTTTATGATCTTTGAATAACAATAGCCAGGCAGCATAATTGAACAAGTAGTTACCATAGGTTAAACCTGACCAAGCAGACCTTTGGCCTAAAGTATTCGAACCATGACAATCCTGTCATTTTATGTGTTGGACTAAATGATCTAAGAGAATCCTCAACAGGATGTGATTTCAGAGTGGTTTGGAAGCTGTTTCTAGCAGGTCGTTTGATCATCATTGACAGAAGAGTCCAAGTGAAAAGACACACATATAAACAATGAAAGAAGAAAAAAAAAAAGAAAAGTTTAAACAATGGAATGGAATTGGTAACAAAGGTAAACCAATAACAACAACAACAACAACAAATGGTAGGAATTGAGATGATGGAATGAATTGAAAGAACAAACCAAATCAATGATATTGAGATTAAATGACTTGTTAAAAATATCAAAGTATGGAGAATAGTTTTGGAAATCGAGACACAAATAATTATAACTTGTGTAACTTTCCATTATTTCCAAACTAGATAACGGTACCTGATATTATTTCTTCATCTCTTCTTAATAGAGACGAAGAAATAAATTATAACAAAAAAAAAAATAACTATAGATACTATACATTACCATGTTGATGACAAGGCTATGTCATTGGATTGTCCCTGTCATTGTATTGCCCCTGTCATTGGATTGCCCCCTGTCATAGGATTTCCCCCTGTCATAGGATTGCCCCCTGTCATATTCCTATTGATTCTTCCTCCTAACAGACTTTTGTTTAACTGCAGTTAAAGTTTTATTTGGGATGAAAATGTTTCTAAAACCAAACCACCAAAGGAATAGCTGTGTGATTGAGAGGTTCTCTTTGTGACTGGTTGCAGGTTCAATCTCAGTGCGTGGTGCTTTGAGCAACTGCCTACTATAACAGACCCAAGTTAATCAATAGATTCTGACAGGAATTTGGTTGATGGAAACTATGTACAAGTCTGTCATATAAATATGTGTGCGTACATGTGTGTATGCCTATCTATCTATCTATCTATCTATCTATCTATCTATCTATCTATCTATCTATCTATCTATCTATCTATCTATCTATCTATTTACATATATATGTATATGTTTGTGTATGTAGGTACACGTGCATACATATATGCATACAAATTTGCATGCATAGATATCCTAGCACATATCCAAGCATTGTATTGCCTTCCTTTGAGGTTCACAAAATTGATGTTTTCTTGATTAATATTCAGGTTTTACCAAGGTGTATTCCTCCATGTTATTGGTTTATTTGTTCTTTACTCTTAGTAATCTTGTGATTTATCTTTCACCCACACACTCACTCCTTGACTCACTGGCTTTCAGTCTCTCTTCCTTACTATATAACTTTTCCTAAACCTGATGCATTTGTCAGTTCAGCTCATAGGATTTTTTTTTTTTGTTATATTTGTTTCCACCCTTTTCTCATATGTAGTATATCCATTTGATATTCCTGTTCGGCACATATCCTTTCTTCCACTTCATATTACCTGCGTCCTTGTCATCGTATGAATTATGAAGTTAGTTTTATCTGAATAGCTTAATGCAAACCGTGTTGATTAGATATTGCACTTGCTTGTCATGTGTCTGCAGCTGTTAGGCACAGATCTAACTGTTATTTGAGTTCGTTTGTTGAGGTGTTGTAAAAGTATCATATTAGAGGGATTGATTTTAAGCTGATTACATAGGGGAGAAGTCTCTGAGATAATTATATACCGTACACACACACTCACACAGATACACACTCACACATATACACACTCACACAAATACACACTCAAACATACAAACACACACACAAACACTCACATGTACCGCATGTAACTATTTGAGCGTGTATATATGCACATACATTAATGTTTCTACATATACTTACGTATGTATATCTATATATGTATACGTATATAAATATAATCATACTCACAACAATATATCTATAATATTTTGTTCTTGATTCGTTCAAAGCACAGTGCTCTGATCATTAGGACAACTGCCCAAAACAGATGAAACTTGTTACTGTCTCATTGTTATATGCTTTAGGATTTTTGTTAATTTTGTTTTTATTCTGGGTCATAATGTTCTATGGTGTATATATTATTTCAAATTTGGAGTGAGGTACTGTTAATCAACTCTAACTGCACTTTTTGTGTGTGGCCATTAATGTATACGTCATTGTTATTATATCTCTCATATGTTCTTTCTCTTTCTTTTTTCATGTATGTTTCTTGAAGCATTTTCACAATATTTACGTATTATCTACTTTGAATCTTGATACACACTAAATTAACATCTTTCGCTGTATAGTAAATACGAGACTAAGTAATACGTGTAAAAAGAACGCCTGAGTTTCAACTTTTGCCTATATTTCTTCTCATCTTTATTTCCAGAGTTTCAAATATTACTAATGCACCACATTTGAAGAGACAAATTTTTTAAATTTGTTAATTTGTTACATAATCTTCAAATGATTTCTATGCGATGCATAACATTAGATTTCCACCAATAATCGCTGAATTAGTAAAACATTAATGTCTTAATGTAATCATGGTAAAACGTGTTTGTTCGCTGTGCTTTTGTCTGTGACTTATCCAGCTGTTTTAGTTTATTTGTTTTTTTAAATGCTGGTATTCGTTACTACACCGATCTGTTGATACTAATATCCTAAAGGTGGATTACATATCAATATTTTATCTTTTGCAACTCTTAGTGAATAGAAACTCTTCGAAACGTATTCTATGCATTATTTTCTTTTGGGCCACGTACCTTAAAATCTTGGATTTTAATATTTTGCATTTCAACTTATCTGTAGCTAATGTTATATTAATAATTTACCTAAGTTATTACTGTATGCATTATGCTGTAACTAACCAATCCATGCAGATAATAAAACTCAAATTCTCTTATCCAAAATATCAAAATTGAAAATCTTCAAATTCAGAGTCTTTTCACATGAAAGAATAACAATGAAAACATTTCCAAAAATTCTCGGTATTTTACTTCGAAATATATTTGAAGCAATTATCTTTATATAACCAGCTGCATTAAAAAAATCTTCAAATAGAGGGACACATGTGTTTTATGAGAATTTAAATACATCTCTAACTCTTTCTTGTAAATGCTTCGGAATCATTTCGGCAGTCTGATAGTATTATGTGACATCTCCACTCTTAAAATGTCTCTCATAAATTTGTCATTTCACTATGTAATAACTCTTCAGTTGTTGTAAATTATACGTATTATCGTAGCAGTGGTTGATCATCACGTGTGCTAAATTGACACAAACAGTTAGCAGATTGTTCGACGAAGCTATCTTAATTTTTGCATTTCAGGGGAAAATGGATCTATCTTCTTTATTACATTCCATTTATTAAAAATTTGTTGTAACACATTTTTATTTTGATCTTTACAAATATTGCATTCAAATTTTGGATCAATGTCAATAATTTCGGAGGAGGGTTAGCCAATTAAAGTCGACTCCGGCAGCTTTAGAACTCCTAACACAAAATCGGGAAAAATGCTGCCAAGCATCTTGTCTGGCATGGTAACAATTCTGCCAGCTCGTCGCTTTAAGAATAAAAATAAAGTCGACCTCGAAGGAATTTGAACTCTGAAGCAGGCGAAATTCCACGAAACATTTTGTCCGGCGTGCTCTCAATCCCATCTATTAGTTTCAAATGCTGGGACAAGGTTGGCAAGTTCGGACGATGAGGTCAGTCGATTACATGGTTTCCAGTGCTAAAGTGGTACTTATATCATCGACCCCGAAAGGATGAAAGGCAGAGGCGTCCTCGGTAGAATTTGAACTTAGAACATAAAAGCGGACGAAATGTCGTTAAGCATTTTACCCGGCGTGCTAACGGTTCTGCCAGATCACCACCTTTGACCTTATAAATATAAACATGTTATTTCTTTACAAAAGTCTTTACAGTGTATCCGGAAAGATATGTTATTTTATTATACACGAGGCGATAGTGTTGTAAAGGTGAATCATCCGGATATATTTTGGTGAAAAGCGAAACATTTCATAGTAACGCCTCGACAATTGCCAAAGTGAACTAGAAACAAATTTATATTATGCTACATTTATAGAATCTCAATAAGCGTTTATCAGTAATTATATTGGATAACCTCGGAATAGGTTTGTGTTTACACATCGCTCCAATTGCGAAGTTGACCCATATATTAATTACAAATTTACCACCATTCCGAAATTTAAATATTCTAAATTTCGTAACAGTTTATGTTCCAAGCATTTCGGATAAGAGATTTGCATCGGCATTGGCATTCCATCACATCCTAGTTTAGTTTAGAATCACATACAAAAGGTTACGGTGTTAACTTAATGTCTATTATTCTATATTTCACGAAATGAATTATATACATACATTTCCTCTTTCTTTATGAAAACATTTCACACATTATCAAAACTTATTTTTCGAAGAAAGTTACAAAATCGTACTAATTTTCTACAAAACTAATATTTTTCAGATTAAGAATAACAAATCACCAACTCCGTTCGAAGTTTTGTGCGCATATTAATAATAATTTACTTTGTTGCCTTAATATATTTTGCCTATGTCTGCGGGAGAGGAAAAAAATGAAGAAAATGATGCAGTTAGAAAATTTATTAGTGACATATGTATAATCTTATTTCTTCTAGAATTATATCGTGAATCAACAACGAAATAATACACCTACGTAAACAAACATTGTAAAAAATACAGTAGATGTGTAGAAGGAAAAGTATTTGTGTCAGCAGGTTGTTTTCTAACATCTACTATATAGTTTTATTCACCAGAAATAAATCACCTGTAGTTTCATCGAAGTTGATAGGTAAATAATTTCAAGCATTAGTGAGAAACAAAGTGATGGATTTGTGTACAACTTATATTGGTGTTGTTATTGATCTTCTGATTCATGGCTGAGGGAATTGTTTTAGTAATTTATTGTCTTTATGAGCAAATAATTTTTCGCATTACTGGCTCGTCGACGTAGTAGCTTCAGTCTTGAACTGGCAGAATCCTTAGAGTTATCAGTTAAAAAAATAATAACTTGCAGTATTTCTTCCGGATTTTTACGTTTAGAGTTCAAACCACCTTTCATCTTTCAGAGAGGAATAAAGTATAGTACCAGTCAAGTGCAGTAGTCAACGTAATCGACTGCTCTCCAGCACAATGTAGGCCTTGTGTAAACTTTTATTTCATTATTATCATTACATTTAAAAATTAGCAACTGTAGTATCTACTGCACTAGATGCAGACACGGCCCATTCAGAAAAGATAAAAAGGAGAATATTCTTGACGGGTACAATTCGAGGTGGTTAAGTGATGGTTGGTAATGTCGAAAGCTTTTGATTAATTCAAACTAATCAAAATTTAGTTGGACTTAAGGCATTTTAAAAATCTAATCTCTATAATGAATCACATGCACTTTGTAGTCCGTAATATCATCGTCAAGCACCATCTTCATAGATTTGCGTTCAAAATTTTGACATTGTTTTCAGCAAAATTATCGCTCGAAAATTATGAGTAAAGCTCTCTGTGGTCGTATCTCTTTTCAGCAACGTGTGCTGCCACCCTGGTCCACAAAAATGGAGATTTTTCGTTCTGTTTCCAGTTGTAGCAAGCAACACAGGATAAGCGTAACAGATACACGTTCAAGTCACATAGCAAACCCTCGAAACCGGAAGAATTCCTAGTCGTTACACAGTGCCACACACAGCAAACTATGTCTAATTTGTTATTAACAGCTTTATGCAGTGTTGCGCATCTTCCATCGAGGGTGGAGGAAAGACTTTGAAACAAGTGCTAAAGTTCATTACTGTTCCTGTCTATTACTCAGTATTTGCCGCTGAGAAAAGTGTAACTGGAAGGCCGCACAGAGTTGGCGTCTTCGTTATCTGAACTCTTGTGACGATGTATCTTTCTTTATGTTTTTGAGCGTAAGAAAATCCAAGACGATCAGTTAATTTTGATGATACACAATATATTCCCCTCTCAGATTCACAGACTTACTGCAGTGATCCTTCAGATTTACTAAGACCTGTAAAAGCACTCAGAAAAGTGGGCGTTCGTAGCCAGGCACTTTTCGCAACCCCCATCGTATATATTACTTGGTGAATACTCACAGTGCAGTTGTTTTAAAGGAAGACATATTTCATTAACACTTGTTGAGAAGTATGGAAATAAAAAAAGAGATAGAGGTAAAATTAGTTTTTGATATTTTAATTTAAGAAATATCTAAGCATGTATTTTAATGCAGAGAAAACTGAGTTCATATAATTAGATTAACTTGGTTGTGTGTATTTTGTTAAATGTTAACAATCTTCCTGTTTAAAACATTTGGTATTGAGTGGGTTTAATGTATTATTGTATCAAATAAGCTAACCTATAGAAGAGCTATTAGCTAGAGATGAAAATAAAAGAAACGCAGTCACATTATTTCGAGAATTAGTTGAAATCGTTAGAAACATTTGCCAAAGCTCATCTGTTTTTCATAAGTAAATAAAAGTCCTTGATTCGGATCTGTAGTTTATTAGTTTGTGCTAAAGTTGTTCACACAAGAAGCACTGCTTTCAGTCACACCCTTTTGTTTTAGTCAGGAATTGAATAGAATCTCTTTATGCTTTAGCAATTCAAAAGAAACATTGAAAAGGACCATTAATAAAGTTTCCGCTAACAGAGAAATGTAGTTGCCAAATCGTATCAACCATGTTCTAATAAAACTATTATCAAAAACGGAATCGAATTCTATCTCCCATTCATATTGTTTCTCAAATGATGTTAATCCCCAGAAACGATTTTACATCATTAAATTCGTCCGTTGCTTGTTCACTACATATTGTTTAACCATTAGCGTGATTTGTGACACTGGATGGACTATTGTATTCTCACACGAAACTCATCCCCACCCTATACAAATGGAAATGTAATTCAGGAAAAGCTAATACGATTTAGAATGGAAAACATATTGTTCCAGATTGATAAGTCATGTTTGTTAATTGTTTATTGGACAGACAGCGAAAACTAGGACCCATATTAAACTATGGAGGAATTTTTAATGCAAAGCATGCTCTTATTACGATTTTCATTGTATGTACTTTCAAGAAAATCATCTCTTTCTTTTCATTCGTTGTAATATAGTCACACATTTAAGACAGTCCATTAACAATTTCAGTATTGCTAATAAACAAGTGTGTACAG
>JAOPJW010000001.1:3333524-3345233 GCA_027122535.1 Octopus maya | reverse complement strand
ATGTATGTATGTATGTATGTATGTATTTATGTATGTATGTATGTATGTGTGTATGCATGTACGTATACGTCTTGCCTTTCACACTCCCTCTACGAAATCTATTCACAAAACTTTGCCACAAGAAAAAATCCCAGAAATAGTGATGATCTTACAGACTTAAATGAAAATAGCAGCGGTAAATTTCGACCCTGTGGGTAATTAGAAACGGTAAACCAAATATTAGTGTGGTTGTCAATTTATGCCATAAAACATACATTAGTAAATTTTAACATCACGAACAGTGATAGCTTTGCGCGATGAAATTGTGAAGGCACACAACTTCACATTTTTTATGACATGTGACATTGATATTGTCCGCTTACATGAGACTCCTTTAATACATCTCTACCACATTTCGATTTGGATAAAGGTCTTTGGAGAAACAAATATTAAACGTATACTCTTTCGGAGAAATAGTGGGGATGAAAATAACATTTTGGCAGCTTTACCTCAGTTTACATTTTATCGATGATGCTAAAGAAAATATTTCGGAAACTATTGATCAATATGCGACGCAGAGGGACTGAACACGTAGCCATGTAATTGGAAAGCACGCCTCTTGCTTTACCACCTTGCTTTTGCTTCTCAAGAAAATTGTAAATGATTATTAATGAGCCTAACACAAAAATTTTTACATTTCAAATTTTACCAAGCAAAATATAACAATACATATTACACATGTAAATCAAAGAAAATTTAAACAACGCGTAAGTACATTAAACCAAATATCAAGTGTAAAACTGTGATCAAACCAGAAAAAAAATGTGAATAGAAAATTTGATTAATTGAAAATCCAGGGAAAATTATTGAATCATTGTAAACGTGTACATTAGTAAAATGATAATAATCTATAAATGGAAATAGTTAAAAAAAAATCAATAAACTTACACCCTACAGATCATTGAAGGCGTTACCATATGTCTTCATTTTCGGAAATTTTTCGTTTTGTTTTAATCTTTTTTCTTTTGTTGTGCGTACTTTGCAGGTTGAAGTTCGACTGTATACTTATCGTAACACTTAATTTTTTTCATTCTTTTGTGAAAAGGTTTACAGGCTATTGGTGATGAAAAATTTTTGTATGGACCATGTAAGTATTGTTTCAGGAAGAAATATAAGTAGAAAATTAAAGATAGAAAATAAACTTAATTGAAACGTGTAAACATAGGCTTCGTAGTATTTCGAAACAGATGAAGCACATAAATATCAGTAGTAAGAATCATGTAAACTTTTCCACTCTAGGCACAAGGATAGAAATGTTAGGGTTGGGGACCAATGGATTAGATCGACTCCACTACGCCACTGGTACTTAATTTATCGACTCCGAAACAATGAAAGGGAAAATTGACCTAATTTATCGACTCCGAAACAATGAAAGGGAAAATTGACCGAAGTTATCGACTCTGAAACAATGAAAGAGAAAATTGACCTAAGCATTTCGTCCGGTGTGCTAATGTTTCTACCTGCTCACCGCCTTATAAGTGTCATTTAATATAAAAACACTGTATCAGAATTACAATGGAGATATTATAAAACAAATATAGAGTCCAAATTATTCAACACAGGTGCAGAACCATTGCTAGATAACGAAAATTACAGAAATATAACATATAATAAAAAGACGCTCCAGTAAACAAAGATATCGCCACTAAATTTTGTTTAGACAGTTGTTATGAAAAGCATACAAACACGATACAAACACGTCGACTCAATGCCCCATACTATTATCCCAAAAACAAATAAAGTTAAAATACTCAACCATAATCATGCAAGTAGAATATTATTGGGCGTTAGATAATAGACGGCAGTAACAGTGACTGGGGTATGTATTTAAAGTAATCTATGCTGCAACTGAATACTTCTAAGGGATTACATATCCATATAACGAAGACAACAATAAAATGAAAGTGAAAGTCATGAAAATATATCCGAAACTTCTATATTAGGCACCGTATGTACATACCGTAATATTATAAGACTTTCTTTTTGAGTCATAAATAATGCTGTAATAGCATAACGGGGGAGCAAGCATAATTTAAACCGCAAGATTAAAGAAGTCGTAAAGCAAATGCATGTGGCAATTAGTTGGGTGGCTATAGCATGGAATGCTATAATTGAAATACAGTAAGATATGTCCTGATGGATGATATACTAGCACATTTTGTTGGTGAAGCCAATACCCGATCAGTGAATGTATAACCGAAGATTTTGAGCAGGAAATAATAAGTTTCATATTGAATAATTTTGGTGATACCTATACTAAGTTGAATCCTTGTGTTAATTGTTTTGCTTTATTTTTTCTGGATTTAAGACTTTCAGAGTGTATCCTAATTTACTCTGAATGGATTCGTGCATGAAATTATGGTAGGAGAATTAGCGTTAATGTGCGTATGAATGACTTCAAATTGCAGGCTCTAGATTATAAACAACAACGAATGTAAGTATATAGATTCTATATATTCACTGGGCATAATGACTGGAAATTACATTTAGAATACGAAAACAGAAGTGAAGAAACCCAAAGTGGCAATTAATATGATGTGAGATACTGAGATAATAGGGAGTTACTCGAATCATAGATTTAAATTAAGAATCAGACACACACAAACGGTAACACAGTTCAGAAAAATTATATTTATACGCCATTAATATTCAACTTTCTGAAACAAAACAAATTAAGGTAAAAAACTAGGGAAATGAGAAGCAGAAGGAAGACGAGGATGGGAAGAAGAAAGAGAAGATGAGGAAGAAAAAAATTCAAGAGGATGAGTAATTGAAAGAGATGTCGCGAAGAAAATGAAAGGAAGAAGGTGCAAGATGAGAAAAATATGAGAAAGAGTAAAAGAAGGAAGAGGGATGGATGATGATGACGACTAGTAGCATTCAAATATAAAAGATGCAAACTGTTGGCTTAATAATGCCATAAGGAACGAGATTAATCTTACACGCGAAGAGACATAGTTATAAATCAAATGTTGGGAAGAGAAATGTATAGTTCATAGTGATTACTGAAAATAAAACATTTTAAAAATTATTAATAATTGATGAATTGTGTTGACAAGTATATGTGCTCCAGGAGAACGAGTATACTTTATAAATGCCTGATGCCTCATCTTGTACCGGAAATATGTTGCTTTTGCTCTTCGTTTATGTTTACGCTAAAGTTGAAAATGTGGTGAAAGTTGTCTTATATATGGCTTCACAAGTTGAAATATGATTCTCTAGGTTTAGATTTTGCTTGAGTGCTATTGAGAATATGTGGAATATTTTCGCAGAAACGGTTTTTGTCATAGTTCATATTTGTCATTTTACGTTTTATTTATGTTTGTTATTAAAGATGAAATGATAATTGTAACATATGAAAAAATGTGAGCATTTAAAGTTACAAGATTATACGAGGGTGGGATGAAAAGTTCATAAGCTGACTATCAAGGAGTGAGTATTTTTGAATGCAATAATTTCAGCTCTTATTAAAACAGTGGTATATTTTTACCGGTAAAATGATATCTCGCAGTTCAAGGAATTTATAGGAACATACAAGCGAATTCTCATGAAAATGGACAAGGTTATTATCATGCTGTAAATACGTCACAGCAGAAAAATAAAAGATTTAGCAGCTAAGGACTTTCATGCTATCATGAATGGTTACTACGTTAGGGGAAAACATGGCAGCATTATCAACTGTGCTATAGCGCACATTTGAATTTTGGAGTGAGGAGGGATACTTCTGAAAATTGTTCTCAGTCTGGACGTCCTGAGCCTGCCACAACCAAAGAAAACATTGATAGCGTTCCACACATGGTGATGTATGGAAAGTGGTTGACTATAAATCAAATAAAGAATACAATCAATATATCCCGTGGGAGGGTTGGGAATATTCAGCACAATGAACGTTGCATACTGTAGGTTTCTGACAACTAATCAAAACCACACCAGCCTGATCACAACACACGACCTTATATTGTTTCAAGTAGATTTTTCAGATTTCCAAAAATGTACCCAAACCCAGTTTGAATGCTGGTTTCATCACCTTCATCAAGAGGGAAATAGGCAGTTCATGCGGTCGAAACACAGCACCTCATATGCTCCAAAGTAGGTCGAGGTCCTTTTTATCTCCAGGAAAGGCGATGGATTCAGATCTGGGGGATGGAAAAGACATTTACTTTATTGACTACTTTTTAAAGCCACATCCTCAATGGAGAGTACTCTTAGGCGGAAAGCCTACGAAAATTGACTCATAGCTGTTTTTGTATCATCAGAACACAGCTCCTGCACTTTTTTACTCTCATCGATGACTTGCTACTAGTAGAAACCACGAATGCATCAAATTCCTTCCGATAAAACCAAGAAAAAAAAATCTGTGTAAACATGACGAACATTTATTAAAATGTTAGTCCTGTATACAAAGTTTTAAGATTTTTTTTAAATTCACAACTCATACTGTATGTCAACAACAGAGAAATGTCGTACACCAGGTAACATATTTCAATTATGTAGTATCTATCCCACTATACGAATTAGATTTAATTACACGAAGCAGTTATTTGTAAAGGAAAACAGTATTTCTTTTACTGGATAAACACAGTATTTTCTTTACTGGATATTACACGATAGTTATTAATTATCTTCACTTTTGCTGAAGGTTAACTGTAGAGCAAGTCACTCTAGAAGGAAAAATCATACATTCATATTCTTTCCAGCCTTTATCGTCAGGTATACATTTTTTAATATGCATTAATACGCATTATCCAAATCATTTGATGTATTAAAGCTGGAGAAGTGTGATCTGCGTGTGTTCTGATATGGTTTGAGTTTTTCAAATCATGTGGCGTCTTTCTTTGGACAACATCCTATATTTTAACATTAATATATTCGACAATCGTTTGCCACTGTGTAGGTAGGAGGTACATTCCACACAATGAATTACGTTTTCAGGTGTTGTGGATCCTATGGTTTCTAAATATAATTTTGAGATGATTGTTAAATTTCACGCAGTTTTCATTAAATGGAACATATATTTATATTGTATTTGAAATGATAGATGATTTCAATTTCAAGATCTCATGATTTGCCTGTGATATATGAGTTCTTATTTTTATCACAATACTACATAGTTTCAGTAAATATACTTTTAACTAATGAGATACAACGATTTTACTAAAGTAATCTATTAATTACTTTTTATATTGAAGCAAAGCCGCTAGCTTTTCTTATAGCACCTATCCATTTGCTTTCCTTTTATTGGGATAATATTTAACAATATTTTACAAAAGCTAAGGCGAAATCTATTTCCTAGATATATCTGTGTTGAAACATTCGTGCATATTGTTCAGTGTTATTTGTATCCCTTCTGTCGTATACATTACATTCCATGCGTTTCTTTCTTAATTAAAATCCATTCAACATTCTTATGCTTATTTTCCTTGAAATATAATTACAAGTATTTCATTAATATTCCTTTTCTTAAATCAAAAACAAAACCAACACCCCTATCCCTAAATACATCTCGAGGTAGTATATGTTTTGTAAACGTCATGATTTAAGAGGCTGTTGGCGAAAATAGGCACGAATGAACTTTTAAACATTAGAATAGACATATTCCTACGTCTCTTTGATATATATTCAAGAAGGAGCGTATTCATTAGATCATTAAATGTATTATATGGAACTTCTTTGTCTATTAGACAACTATAACTTTTAATAAGATTGAAACTATGAATCGTCAGTAATGAAATGTCAAGTTTTTTGTTTCTTTTACGTAAATAAGCCCGTTAGCTGCGGCCAGGTCGGGAATCCTCCATTTGTGTTGCCACACATTTACTAAGCTTCTTTTGTTTTAGTTTTCATTTGGTGAAGGAGAGAGATCAAAGTTACAACTCTCAAGTGTTTCTGTCACTGCCAAGTAGAATTCCAAATAGAATGTTAAAGATATTTATATGCATTGCACGGGGCTCTCGTAGGTCGTTTTCTAGGATATTGAAGATCTGCGAGATTTGTACTCCATATCATTGCAGTAACTGGCTGTAAATCTAAAAAGAGAGGTTAAGATTTTTAGCACAATGCAGTGACGACCTGTTTGATAAGTAGTATAGATTTTTAATACTTAATCTTTGTTCTTGTCATTCTAGAAATCTGGACTTTAGAACTGTATACTCTTCCCGTGTTTGCCTTTGGGAGCAGAGTTTAAACTTATTCAGGTTTTCCAGAGTTGATAAATTTCTTTAGATTTATTGTACATAATGTGGTGACCTCAACGGTGACAAAAAATCCAGACGGCTGACGACAAACGTTCTCCAGAGACCATTATGCTTCCCTACTCCTTTGTTCCGAAAGATCTTAGAAACTATTAAGCTAGCGGTCTGCATTTCATTGCCATCTTAATAAAATATGTATCATTTTGAGTTATCATGTCAATACCAAAATGATATATTGATTTTGATTGTGACTCTGGGGTTTTACTACATCCTGGCTCAGTGAATTTTGTCTCCATTGCATAAATCTTTGTGGAATGTTAGCGGAGAGTGTACAATTATTTAGCATTATATTTTCATATTATTTCCTTCAACCCATTTACACATAGTGTTTAAGATCTGTTTAATAGGTATAGCATCTTGGACGATTTGGTGCCATGTACATAACCAAAGCGTGTGATGTTCTGTATAGGTCGGGACACGTCAGTGTGAGACATAATAAACAGCAGTGTCCCAATATAGCCTCTAGTGAGACTCCACTTTTTATTATTTCACCTGTTTCGATGAAGCCAATTGACTATTGCTGTTTGACTTTTATCTTTTGAAATGTTACAACTACCTAGTTTTCCGACTATGCTGAGATCACTGTATTCCGTAATAGTGCCTATCAATTTTTATATTACAATAACTAATGCAACAGCAAATGCAATTCCAAGAAGAACAATGAACAAAATCAATGATAAAACGCGAAAGTGAAAACAAGCATTCTGTTTCTCTCAGTCACGGGAATAGAAAGAACGAATATCAAGTCCCTAAAAAGAGATGATTTGTATGTTTGAAAGTACAATCCAAATATTCCTTGACTCGGCTGCAATATGTTACCTGACTAATTTCAGGTGACAAAAAAGGGTGATTTCTTACAAGTCAATCAATATAAAAGGAATATGACTTCGGTAGCAAAGCGCTGCATATATTAAAATATATTTCGGAGAGTGGTGAACAGTACAACACGTTGTTAGTAAAAAGACTACACAAAGCGGGCGTTGTTGTCTGAAATAGCAAAATGACGTGTAGAGTTGTGGTTGCAATCAGGGACACAACACGCGTATTTATACAGCAAATAGTCAAAGACGACGCAATTAATAATATATAGTGTTATTTATCTACATGTAAACAGTGACAATGATATCTATAATGAAATTGCATTAGGAAATGATAAATAAAATTCAAAAATATAAAACATGGACACGAGAATATATCTTGATCTAAAGGTGCTCTAGCTTGAAGGCCTGGAAATTTTGTTCGTCTGAGCAATTTTGCTTTCGAGGATCGTAAAAAAGAAAATACGATGAATGCTAGAAGTATAATCCACTTCAAGTACGACAAAATTAGTTTTCTTCATGAACTGCGAGACTGGGAGCCGACAATACAATTATCAAATGATGTTGAATATAACAAACAACTCTACCACTGCGAAAATATCAACAATGTCAGCAGCGGAAACAATGGTGTCAACTATAACTAGAGTGGCTTGGAAAGTTATATCTTTCCGCTTCCATCATGAACACCCGAATTCGCAACACCACAATTATAAGCCCCACCTCCACACAACAAACACCTAGTAAATAAGGAAGAGGCCAAGGACCACGCAACAGACTCCAGATGGTATATAGTAGAAATGCAGTCAAGAAGTAAGAAGTAACTGAGCTGTGTTACCGTAATCCCAATGTTTGATAGTACCATGACTATAAATACTCAACATGACAATGTTTGACAGAGCCATCATCCCACAAATCAACTCTCACAACAAAATTAAAGGAACATAATCCAAAATAAAAGCAACCGTTATGTCCAACAACATGGAACGCCAACCACAAAATTGTAAGCCTCTATCTCTACAATATAAGCTAGTATCAAAATGAAACAGCAATACCAAAAAAAAAAAAAAAAACAGAAACGAAAACGGTAAATGTAACAGAATTCCTATTTCAGTTGAGATTCTACATAATATTCTCAAAAATTACATATGCGTGATTTCTAGTAAGAAAGAACTACTACATCAGTTGTGTATCGCTGTCTCAGAAAACATAGCTAAGATGTATAACATTGAAAACTATTTTAGGGATGCCCGAGTGACCTTTCAAACTCTTCGAATATATTACTAGTTTAAGATACACTGATTCTTCTAACCTCCTGTTAGAAGTAGCTTTGCTAGAATTAAATATAGTTTATGCGTGTTATCTTCGATATATGGGCGCGTAATCAAGCATCTTGTGGCACTGATTCTAGTTTTAATAGTTATTACTGTTATATGACTTTAACCATGAATTTGCTCGCCGTCTCTCCTGGTGGCTACGTGGTCTCCGTCAGCGACCACCACTATTTTCGTTATATAGGGACACTTAAATTACAAGTGAACCATATATTTTTGATAGATCTTCGAGCAAAATGAACCGCCGAAGATAAACTTTAACCAGAAACTACCTATACCCATGAACTATATTGTGAATCAGAGAACAGATAACAGCAAGAAATTTTGATTTACCTTTCCATTCTGAAATTCAATTGACTTAAAACTAGCCACCTTGGCCCTTCTCCAGAAAGCCTAGACAGATGGACGAAAAAAACTAATCTTTCTTGGCAGTGAGTGCCCTCTCGTTGTTTTATGCAAGTTTTAAAAATATACAATATCGAACTTTTGTAACCACAATAAGCGACGTATTTTAGGTTGCTATATCAAGTGTCACGTACGCAATAGCAATAGTGCGGTAGCACTTCTTCAGTTTCATAGTTTGGGAGGCGGCAATGGTAACTATATATCCTAAATCACGTATGTGACAACAGAAGTCATATTGTGTTGATTAGAATTGTTGTGATAGTTATAATTGAAAACGAAAGACGAACAGTAACATAACTATGAAGTTCAATTGACTGATGTATCAAAATAAATGTTGCAATACATGTAGTTTGATTGTTGTTAGATATGTAGGTATTCGAAACAGTATGTTGCAATGAGGTTGGAAGTTGGATACAGTCATATTTTATAAATGTATTTTAGTGTGTAGGTATGCATATATGTATGTGGACTTATAAAAATCGATAATCCCGCATTTATTGAATGAGGAAAAGTGAAACATTTTATCGACAGTAAGGGATAAAGATAAAAAAGAAAATTGTATGACTGTGTGGAAGGAAATCACCCGGTGAATAAATTTCTGGATGGATGAATCAATGGATGTTTAGGTGAATAATTGTTGGAATGGACTGATTAATGGATATAGATATAAATTGATTCATATGTCTAGAACATATTGCTGATAGGGATATTAATAACAACTATAGTTATTTTGATTGCTAGACAGTTATACAGCAAATTGATTGATGGATTGCTTCATTGATTAATTAATGACTTGTAAACTTTTAACCGAAATATTTGTGTTAATGACGGAAATGCTCTAGTGTTTCAAAGGATATCCTCGTTATTTAATATTTAAACGTAAAACACGTTTGAATTTGTAATCATATATAAAAAAATAAGATTCACATCTATTCATGATATTGCAATTCTTACCGAACGCTGTTTCCTTTTTTTTTTGTGCTATAATGAGTGAATTTTGAATTTAGCTGTAAGATTCTTCTAGCTCGCTGTATTCTTATAGCAGTGTAATGAAACAGAAGATTATATTATGAAACAATAACGAGATACGCAGTTTCAAATGCCCAAACCAAGCTAAAACAATAAAAATACATATACGCTCGTATATGAACTATATATACGTACATCTATACGATCACACGTTGCTGTATATCTGCAAAAGAAATCAACTTCGGTAAACTGTAACATGTATATCTTTTCATGGTAAGTGGGTAATCAGAGTTTATCGATTCCAGGGGAGCAAAAAGTGTACACTTTCGTGGCACAAGAAGTTGAATTAATCCAATGCTATTACACTAAGACGATTGTCGCATTGATATATGTATAGCTTGTACATGATCTATATTAAAAGACGGCAGCACAACAGGCTAGAACGAAGAAGCGAAAATTAGAATGTCATATACATGGAAAATCCTTGAATGTCAAGTATCTAAATTTGGGATTGAAAATTATCATCATACCCACTCTGGAAAACGCAGAATTTTACAATTTCCCCTTCCGTTAATGATGACGCAATTTTCTAGAAGCACAGCGTTCGATGGACCACAAATTTTCAAACAATAATCTAAAAGTTTCAAGGATCTAAGATGAATAGATGTGAAGATATAATACATACGTATTTTTCTTTTCATCTGAAATGAACAAATATGTGGTCATGAAGATATTGCTGTTAATATCATCTCTCTCTTTCAGGTAAACTAAACACAGCGAAAGGAAAGTCAAATTGAAATTAAGTAAAGTAATAATAGTAACAATGACAATGTCTATGCATGGGCATAGTCTGTGAGCATGTGTCTGGTGAAAACAAATATAAGTATGAATATGTATACATATATATATATATGCGTGTGTGTGCGTATGGATGGATGTTCGAATAATCAGTACTTTATCATCTCCCGTTCTTTCTAAATATCCTGTCCAACAACCTTTTCCAACCAGTCGCTACGATTGATCGGTAAATCCACTTTTTACTTTCTTTATTCTCTCTTTTTATTTCGTCGTATTCCTTTCCTCTGAAGAGCATAAGCGCGAAACGTAAATACTTTCTCATTTTTCTGAGCATCAAACTATTACACCTGCTTCATATTTGTACACCTGCCTTCGTCTTTCGTTTTTTCTGTAGATTTCAAATATACTATGTGTGTGTGTATGTACATACATACTTATATAGATATATTTATAGATAGAGAGAGAGAGAGAGAGAGAGAGAGAGAGAGAGAGAGAGGGTGAGAAGAAAGAGGGAGAGAGAGAAGGTAAGGGTGATAAGTGTGTGAAAGGAGTGGGAGAAAGTGAAGGATTGATAGAGCGGAAAATGACAAGTGTGTGAAATGAAACGCAAGAATGTGTGTGTATATGTGTGTGTGTGTGTGTGTGTGTGTGTGTGTGTGTGTGTGTGTGTGTGTGTATTTGTGGTTTTAGGTGTCCCGATTGTGTCTGTAAGAGTTTGCGTGAGTGCTTACACACATGTGAAGGCGCGCGCGCGCACACGAACTCACATGTAATTACGACAAAGGCTAACAGGTCGAACCTTCGAAGTCACTGTCGCTCTTCATGCAATACTTAGATAAACATGGACTGCATCAACAGTATTAAATCTTTATTTTTATGCTCAACTATTTTATATTTTATAATATTTTATAATATGCATGAATCGATCTGGATATTGCATTGAAATGTTCATAGGTCATTCTTTTTATTATTATTATAATAATAAAGCATTTTCAATGGATCAGTTTTGAGCTCTCTTTAAAGTCGATACACATACAAAAACTCAATTGTGAGTATTTTGCTAAGTTTGTTAACAGATACTATATTTTTGCCTAATTT
>JAOPJW010000001.1:3288712-3298939 GCA_027122535.1 Octopus maya | reverse complement strand
AATATACATACATAAATATAACTGTTGAATCCCACATTCGACGTACGCTATAACGGATAATAATTAACATCCTCGCAAATCATTCTACTCAAGATACACAATACTTGTAATTACTCTTGGCTTTACATACCTCACCGACTCTCTTTTTCTTTATTTTTGCACTGTGGCCATTCACACACAGGGAGCAGCACAAGAATAGCCTCAATGCCATAGTGGGGACAAAAAAAAACATCAAACAAATGAAGGAATGAAAAAATTGTATAATGAACTCGATGTTGATGAAATGGCTGAAGCGAGCCCTATTCTCAAGCAGTACAATTTAACTGTTAATTTACGAAATGTTTTCTTTTTCATTTTGCATCTTTTTTTTTTCCATTTTTGGAAAAGTCTATTTCCTAATTTTTTTCCCCTTTTAAATGACTCCTCTATTATCATACAGCAAGGGTAATAATTCTTCGTATTTATCTCATTTTTGTAGTTGCTTAAATTTAAACTCTTCCCCCAAAGGTATCACCTCATCTCCGAATAGTTCTTTCAATCTTCTATACCTTTCCTTGTCAATCACCAAACCTTTGAAGTGTTCCAGTGAACGAATATAAGGCACTTGAACATATGTGGCGTTAATTCTCCAAGCTTAATCTTTTCACAAGCCTTAATAACAATACCGGCATATGTTACAAATCGTCAGATTCATTTTTCCTTTCATTTAAACGTTCCCACGGAATGTTAAATTGCGAGCATTTTTCGCTAAAATTATTAGTCAAAATATTTAGCATTTTATCAAAACACAATTTCGTGGGCTTTCTCGACAAATTAAGGTTACAAAATTCTGTTGTGTTCCGAAGTGGCAACCTTTCGTGAATGGAACCTTACTTTACTTTCACTAGACCATCCCTTGTATTCCTCTCTAAGCATGTCCTTGTATCGTCTCTAATACGCGGCACATGGTAGTCCTTTCCTCCAGTTTGGTCTGAGATTCATCGACAGAGTTTGCAACACCTTTGACTGAAAATGTTTGTATCATATTTCTCCACTGCAGTAACAACTCTGCTAACTTCTGTAGTTGCTGCTGCTGCTTTTGTCTTTTTACAACTGCTTTCAGTAACTCTTTCATTTCGGTACTATTTTTAGTTTCAATATTGTTCGAATCCTCGATACTGTTCGAAACCTCCAAGCCACTGTTGTTTTTCACGTTCAACGTACGATGTGACGGGAAAACAAGTAACATTCTTGCAAATAGTTCTACTCACGATACACAATGCTTGTAATTATACTGGACAATACGCAAATCTCAGTTTTACACAGCTCACCGACTCTCCATTTCTTTTATGATGCTCCTTCTCCACCTCCTCTTGTTTTAGATTTTTGGAGACACTTCGTTTTAAGGCATGTCCTTATTTCACATGCGTAACATACTGGAGGTCTCCCTTCTACAACGATTCTCAGTTTCATGTTATTTGGCAGCCCCAGCTCTTCTGCAATTTTAAGAACATCCGGCAGGCTAATATGGACCGAAACCTCCAGTCCATATCGCCAACAGTTTACCTCTGTCGTTCTGGATATATTTAACACATGTGCATCTTCTTCTGGGTTATACAGAATGGCTGTTACCAGCCACGCCTCATCTATTTCTGGAGGCACTCTACCTATCCTTACTCGTTTGCCACAGTAAGAAGGTAGAACTGACCAGTTGTCTGATCTCAAATGCACGGTGGAATGACTCGTTACTCCTGCTTCGCTTATGAAGTGTACCTCCATTGTGCCATACTTTACTTCTTTTCCCTCGTGTAAAATGTCGTAACATCCTTTATGTCTCGTAGACATTCTTCTATATTTTCTTCCGCTACTATTTCCAATTATTTTTTTGTCACATTTAACGTTCTGTAAATTATTGTTTTTTTTTATTATTTTTTTTATTTATTTATTTTTTCAATTTTTCGAGTATTTCAGAAGGGGGCGTCTACCTCAGTCTCTCTCCCTCTTTCTTCAGTAAACCGTTATATTTTTTTTTATAATCGTCTCTATTAATTCAATTTCGTAGGCCTGCAGTACCTCTACTGAGAGCCTTCACCGGTCACTGCATCATAACTTCCTGTTCATCTACCTTCCATGAGAGTATTATTCCTGACTTCACCCATAAATGGGAGAGAAAAAGTAAATTCTAGTTAACAACAATTGCATCAATTCCAGTTAATAACAGTTTCAAAAATTCCGGAAATTAACAATGCAATACAACAAAACTCACATGGAGCGAACTCAATTTAACTCACGTTTAAAGAAAACAACAACAAAAATGCGAGGCACCCTCACCCCGCAATCTCTGCGCATGTCCATTTATATTTTAGCACAGTCATTTAGGAGCCAACCAAATAGAGGTGTTCTACTTCCAGACAATAATAATATATATGAATACATAATATATACATACACACACAAATATACATATCTACTTAATCATATCAAAGGGAAATGGAAATTAATAAAAAATTTCGCTTCAAAGTGGCCTAGCGTATAAAGGTTTAGTCGAACGACTTTGAATTACTCATAAGGTAAAGTGTATATTTAAATACATAAGAGGAATCCACTCATGGCATTCCTTACGCTACACAGAACAGCTAAGTTCTAGAACCACAAAATTAGGGATAATTTATTTAAATAATCACTGTATCTAATGAGTAATTCATAGTATTTCGACTAAACGTTTATACGCTAGGCCACTTGGAAGTGAAAATTTTAATTAATTTCCATTTCCCTTTGAAATGATTAAGTATTATATGTTTTGGAGATAATTTCGAATTTTAAATGTTGGCATTTATTTATTGCCAGCGAGGAGTTGCGCCTGCGCACTAAATCCGGAAAATTAGGATGCATGAACGAGATGCATGGAATTGATTGCTTTGTGTTTATATATTTTAGTCTTAGGTGTACCTGTTGAAAACGACTTGACATAGCAAATTATGTTATTTGTTAAAGTAGAGCCAGAAACCATTTGGTCCAGGAAAAGAGATGGTAACAGTTTTTTTTTATTTCTCCTTTCGTTCCTTTCGGGATTTTATCCCTAATTTTGTGGTTCTAGAACCTAGCTATTCTTTGTAGCGTAAGGAATCCCATGAGTGGATTTCTATTATGTATTTAAATATACACTTTACCTTATGATACATATATGTATATTGAGCCATTCGTTTCCATCTTCGATCCATTTTCTTCACTTAATCGTCTTCCAAACGTTGCGATTGCCTTCGGTGTGGTGTGGTTAATTCATCGGAAATTTTATTTTCGGTATTCTGCAATTATGCTTGTTCATTGCTATTCATTCTCGAATTACTTCATCTTTTGATATGCTCTCGCAAATATATTCTTCGCATGAATCTGCAATTGGTTTCCTGTGTCGTAGCTGAGCGAGGTTAAATCCCACTTCCTAGAAGCTTATGTGTCACGTACGTGTAAGAGAGTGGACTGCATAGTGCTACTGAAGAACGTAGAGTGCAGGGTTTTTATCCACTTTTGTTTTCAGTACATCTCTTTTCGAGTTGAATGGCGAGCTGGTAGATTCTGTACCCCACGGAAAATATACTTCCAAATTTTTCTTGTGTGTAGAAACTTCGTCAACTTCACCATTCATCATTTCGGGGTCGATAACATAAGCATTACCTGAACTCCAGGGTCGATGTAAAGTACGTATTATGCGCGCAGGCCTTTGTTGTGAGTACAAATCCCCAGTTAAAAAATATTTTCAATTAGCAAATTTACGATATAGTATACTGTGTTAGCTTGAGAGGGCAAGCAGATGTAATCGATGAAAAATATGGCAATAGTATCAATAATTCTCGGAGCACTGGGAACAGGGAGTAAAACACTTGAGGAGAACATACAACAAATAGGGGTTGCATTAAGGAAGGAGAACTTTCAGGAAACAGCACTGCTTGGAACTACATGAATACTCTGGTTCGTGATCGAAAACCAAAATGTGTTACTTAAGTTCACTGGTGCTGAACAGCTGAAACCGTGGAGAACAACAACAGCAACACGAGCAGCAGCAGCAGCAGCAACATCCACGACGATGGTTACTACCACGATTATCATGTTGACGAAGACGATGATTAGAACGAGGATGAGGATGAGGATATTAAGTAATAATAATAATTCGAATTTAGCGACATTACCTGCCATTTTGGGTAAAACGTCTTGTCGATATCAGCTACTTCGGTACATGACTGGAATCTGCATTTACGAACTCCTTCCCCGAAAACTGTGAGGTAAGTGAAACTTAACTACAGCGGCATTCTTAATCCGAAATAAAGATAAATCCGCACGCACACACATACGCACACACACACATACGCACACCCACACACATACGCACACACACACATACGCACACACACACTTATGCACACACCAACACATGCATTTATGTAAAATTGTATGTGCACTTTATATATTTTCATAAGCACATGCACAAAAATATATTCTTTTCTACTCTAGGCCCAAGGCTCTAAATTTTAGAGGTTGGGTCGAGTTGATTTGATCCAGCCCAGTACGCAACTGGTACTTAATTTATCGACTCCAAAAGAATGAAAGGCAAAGTAGACCTCGGCGAAATTTGAACTCACAACGTAAAGACATATAAAATACGGCTAAGCATTTCGCCTGGCGTACTAACATTTCTTTTTTAACCCACAAGGGGTTAAACTTAGAGGGGGAAAAACAAGGACAAAGGGATTAAGTAGATTTCATCGACTCCAGTGCGTAACTGGAACATAATTTATCGACCCCGAATGAATGAAAGGCAAAATCGACCTCGGCTAGTTTGAACTCAGTACGTAACATCAGACGAAATACTGCTAAGCATTTCGCCCAGCGTGCTAATTTTTCTACCAGCTCGCCGCCTTTTGCACAAACATATAGACATTAATATAGTTACTCGCTTGTAGGATCCTATATTTGGTATACAAAGCTTCCGAATTTTCAGTGCTTTACTAGCCATAGTATGTTTATAGCATTTCAGCTTCTCAATATATTGCATATTGACAAAATTCTGCAACGTTCTATCTAATCATTTTCAGTTTTTATAACTTTTCTTTTAGAGGTGTATATATCGATGCTATATTGAAAATATGTTTCGATTTTGCGTTTCATGGTAGGGTTTGACGACAGTAGAAAACGCATAGACAATATTAGCAGTGCCATTACTGCGTATACACTTGCTTTTATAACTACTGCAGAGTTGTTCCTTACATTGAAATGGATTGATCATATATCAGTTTGCAAACATCCTAGAAGTTGATTGTTCCCTTCATTATTTTTTTTCTCATTTTTACCGTTGTTCTCACACTGATTTCATATTTTAATATGTATCTCATTTTGTATGTCGGTAGGAAGTGACTTGTGAGGTGGGGTGCCTGATATTTTGATATAAGCATAAACATTGAAACCCGCGTTACAAATTTTAATTGTTCGGTTAAATGATTTATCTGCATTCCAGAGTAATTCGGATGCAAACCTGTAAACGTAAGAGAATATACAATTTAGAGTTATTTTATTTTCATCATTATTCCACAATATTTACAGAGAAATAGTTTTTAGTAATCACATAGCTGCAAAGTCGTATATGAGCGCTACTCTGCTGGAATATGATTCGCATTGCTGATGAATTTTCGTTCGCGGAGGAGAGAACATATTCCCCAAAGAAATGTTGATAGTGAAGCAGACATAATTGATAATTGCATCGATTCATAACGCTTCTATATTTTGTTACTATATTACGGCTGGTGGCGCCGAATGTATTGGGAAATAATTGTGGTTATTATTATCTTCAGGTCACAACATATCGCAGGGAAATATAAGAGAAAACTGTTTGTCGGTTGCGACTCAATCATGTTTTCAATTTGGGGGGCAGTTATATTTTATAGTTGTCAACACAAGTGAATCCACCTAAATATTTTTTCATAAAGAATAGTTCTTATCTGGTGAACTTTTTGTTCTAAATTCAATAAAGCTGATAGATTTCCGACGTAGATTTCGAGATGTGTATTTGTAGAGCGCTTTCCAACTAACGCGTGTGGTTGAGACAAATTAATTTATCATAAAGTGAGTGGGTATGTTATCTCAGTCGATTTCTGACAGACGGAGTTTTCAGACGAGACACATATGTTACATCTTCTGATAAAGACACAATATGATTCACTGTCTGATTAGTATTGGAAAGACAAGCTTCCAATGATTCAAAAAATGCAATTCATGTTAAATGTCAGAAATCACATGACAAATTGGATCAATAGCTTTGAATATTGATACATTATGTGAAGGAAATAGAGACAACGATCATGTTGCTGAAGATTTTTCTTCTTAATTCTGCTTTTAGTTTTGCGGCAGCGGTTGTTGATGATTTTAATGAAGATAATGATTGTGAATATGACAATGATAATTTTCATGCGGAGAAAGATGAGAAAGATGAATACAATAATGGTGAGAAAGGGGCAGAAATTTCATGGTGATGATGATGATATTGATGAAGGTGACAACAATAACACGTCAAAGACGTTGATGATGATGATGATGATGATGATGAGGATGATGATGATGAGGAGGAGGATGATGATGATGAGGACGACGTCATCATGGTGATAGCGTTGATGACGACGACGACGATCGGGATGATAATATCGAGGATGATGACGATGGCGATGACAATTATAAAAAAAAATGCTCTTGATATCGATGATGATGAAAGTGATGCTGATGATGGCATAATTGTGGTGCTGGTGTTGCCGATGGTGGTGGTGGTTGCCGATGGTGGTGGTGGTTGCCGATGGTGGTGGTGGTTGCCGATGGTGGTGTTGGTTGCCGATGGTGGTGGTGGTTGCCGATGGTGGTGGTGGTGGTTGCCGATGGTGGTGGTGGTTGCCGATGGTGGTGGTGGTTGCCGATGGTGGTGGTGGTTGCCGATGGTGGTGGTGGTCATGATGGTCGTGGTGATGAAGATGACGGCGACGACGACCACCACGATGATGATGATGATGATGATTATGATGATGATCGGGAAGACGATGTTAAAGATGATAGTTGCGATTGCGGAGGCGGCGGTGGCGGTGACGATGAGGGTAGATGTGGTGATGCTGTTAAAAATCATGTATGAGAGGAGGAGGAAAGCAACAAATATGATGATGGTAATGATGAAGACAAAGATGAAGACAAAGACTACTGCTACTACTACTACGACGGCGACGGCGACAATGATGATGATGATGATGATGGTGGTGGTGGTGGTGGTGTTGCTGGGGTTGCTGGTAGTGTTTCTATGATTCATTCTAGTTGACTCTAATTCCTACTGGATAACCTTTCATTGTCCATAATATATTGTTACATATTTTTGATTTTACTTTCATTTCTACTGGTTTTATGAAAATCGCCAATGTTTTATATTTCTCTTCGTGTAATTTCCCGAACGTGTATCCTTCTTGCGGAACATAAATCATTATTATTAATGCTGTCATTGGTTCACAACAATCCAGTAGCTATTCTATAAATGATATGAGCATCGATGAGTAATCACTTCCGTAAGAACTTGATGTTGGGTATTATTGAAATGTTCCAAAAGTCCTTAGCATAGCATGCATAAACAGACGGAACGCCTGTACGGAATACTTTCTGTGGCAGACCCGATGTCATCAACAAAGTACTGAGAAAGAGAAAGGGAAGGCGAGGAAGAGAGGGAAACAGACAACTGAGACACAAGAGAGAAAAGGGGGGATAAACAGTGCGATAAGATAGCGAGACATAGAGAGAGATAGTTAGAGAGATAGATTGAGAGAGAGATACAGAGAGAGAGAGAGAGAGAGAGAGAGAGAGACAGAGAGAGAGACAGAGAGACAGAGAGAGAGAGACAGACAGACAGAGAGACAGAGACGAAGATACAGAGACAGAAACAGAAAGATGCTGCATCACTTTCATAAAATTTTAAGGAAATTTCAAGTAAATTTTCTGAAAGCATATTCGTGTGGTTACACTTTGGCTATTCGGTTATTAGCGTTTTTACTAAACTGGAGAGGCACTTCTGTTTCATATATCATAGTATAGCAATAGGGCGTTCTGTGTAGATTACCATAAAGTATTTTGAATGGTGGCTTCTATTTAGCGAATCATTCTTGTCCTTGCTTATATATTTTATATAAGGCTATTATAAAATGAAATAACTTCCAATTTGAGTGGTCCATTTACAAAGAAATTTTGATAGCCAATGAGGTCATACAGGTCGCATCTAATGACCATCACGTATATAATCTGGTCAGCTGTCACTTATGCCCCTTTTTCCCCACGTCGTATATAATGTCGCCATAGAAACATCATCTAATGAGGAGGCTATTAAAATATACAAGTTGTTCAACAATATTGATTAATCGATAAATTTCAAATAGAACACCAGGATAAAACTAGTTTCATTTATCCGCTTGGATAAAAATCTCTTAGAGCGGTTCCATCTCCAAAATGTTTTTGAAGAGAGTGGTATGTAGGAGCCTCTTTGTGCACTATATTCCATCCTTGGTCATCAGAGCTATGATAGCGTATATGAGAAATGAGATTTACAGGATATGTAGTAAATGCAGTGAGGTAGAAAGGAAAACACCAACACCATACGATGCAGACAACTTCTGTTAAACTATGGTTATCCATACACTTTCACTTAATCAACAGCCTAACAAAACCCACACATCTAAGAATAATGTGTAAGGGGGTCGGATAAAACTAAAAACCGATTGTAATCAATAAACATATAAACTCCGGAAAACACCGGCCAATTTCTTTTCATCGACACCCCCACCACCATATGTTCTCTTACATACCAATTATTATCTTTAAAATGCCATGGAGGACCGTCCACCGATCGTAAAGTCTGACTGGCGATAACATTTGTTCGTCGTAACTCCACAACTGACCAATGCTCGAACATCAAACGAGTATGTGTAGAAATATTTCAGCGCTCTGGGCAAAACTCGGTCAAGTCCGGTTGTCAGCAGATTAGTGCATGTTCAGTCACGAACAGGCAGCACCCCTATGTAGTACTCTCGATTTAAAGAATTATAGAGATTATTCATATCAGGCCACAACAGGAAAAAATTCTGAAATAGAAAGTTCGACTTTATGAACGCCCAGAGTCTCCCTCAGAATGTCGGTTCACTTACCCCATAATTAATCATGTACATATTGCTAGAGTAGAACATCAACCTATCGCATTGACAGACTAGTAAGACATTAGATGTGAATCACAACACTCTGTGTGCCAGTCGCTCTGTGTCCGCCTTCCTTTCAACAGGAACTTCAGCTCTGCCAAGGTAAAAAGCTGCGGATAAACGTATCCCACGAACGAAGCGCACACAATTCTTCACCGTGACGGAATCGTTTTTATTGGTGCAATCCAGCACATCTTCACATTAACAGTCTTGGCGTACTTACACCGCCATGCAGAGGTTGTTGGCAGCAAATTTTCCACCAGACTATTAGAACGTCACCTTTCTACAAGAAAACAAATAACAGGCGATTCAAGCAGTAGCTGGAGTTCGGCTCGATATTTAGGATATAAATAATAATTTAGGTGAAGTAGATATTCGTCATCTCTGCCTGACCGTTCAATTCTGCCAATATCTGGGTAAATCTAGCCACACCGTTCGTTTCCTCACCCCAGTTCTCATCTTATTGAATGGCAGGAGGGAATAAGGACGCCCACGAATTTTAACTGGTCCGTCAGTCAAACCTCCAACGACGCCATCTGACAGATTCAGCTTAGCTCTGCAGGTGCGAAGCTACAATCCTACTGACTTCTCTGCGTTGATTGTGGCCCCTGCAACAGTCTCCTGTTCCATTAGAATGGTGCTGATGGTCTCCACTCCGGACACCACCTTCCTAATCCCTAATTCGTGCGATGTATATGAACTCTTCCAACAAAGCGGCAATAATTATAAAGCCACAAGGTACAGCCGAGGCGTCAGCGGGCAGCAATAACGGACCTGCGTGCAATGAGATTCATTTCCTAAAGGTGGCCGTTTACTTTAGCCACCAAGGAGTTTCTGTGATACGCTGAAGTGATCAAAGCTCTAAAAGGAGATCCGAAACTTGCAGATTTCCGGATGGATTGCAAATAATGATGGTCGACCCTCGAACGCATTTAAGTGATCTAAATTGATCATAATCTCACCAATACCAGCTTTCGTCCCAGCCAACTCTGTGATG
>JAOPJW010000001.1:2794527-2805425 GCA_027122535.1 Octopus maya | reverse complement strand
CGGAAAGTCTTTAACGTTTCGAGCTACGCTCTTCAACAGAAAGAATACGGAGACAAGGAGAAAAACACGGAGAAGAATAATTGAATGTTGGGTAAAAAGTTTTGCAATATTTCGGTAACTTACTTGCTTCACTCGTCAAGTTTCAGCAGAACACAAAACCAGTCTAGCATTCAAAGAGATCCAAATTTAACTTCCTGAACTCGCGACGCGTCATCAACCAAAGGGAGTTGGAAGCTTCAATGAAGGAGTTCTTCACCTTGAAGGACAAGAACTGGTTTCAGCGTGGGATCAAAGAACTGGCAGAAAGTTGGCTTCAAACGGTGCAACACGATAGTCTCTACTTTCAACATTATCGATAATTTCTCGCTTATACCAAATTTGCAGCGAAAATTTGAATGATATATAATTTCGCATCTTCTGTTAATCATCCTAATTTCAGAAACATATTCAGGAACAATACTACTCAGCTTCTTCTCCCATTTTGTAATTGCACTGCTCCAAGCGATAGTCACGTTATGAGGAAGGGAAAAACTCTAACCTGTTGCTATCAACTTGAAACCAACATTAAATATGCCTCGGGAAAAGCATCGCTGTAAACGAGAATAGCTTTTAAATTCGCTTTTGGCAAACATATTAATACATTTAAGAAACCTAAAAGAAAATTCGCTGGCGGCTTCACTAAACATTTCTGATTTTTTAAAGAAATAGAAATGGTATCATCTAAAACTCAATAGCCGATACTTTGTCAAGTTATTGCATATTTACGTGGTAGCGTGTCAATTAAACTGTTCTACAAAAATCTTGATTTAATAAGAAAATATTGATTTGATATTATTTCAAGATGAAAACATTGAATAAACTTTCAGAATTGTTAGTTTTCCGTAGACATTTCCGAAGTTCTTACTTCGTAGTTACGTACTTCCAAATAATTGTTTGAAGCAACAATATACCTCTCCATGGCAGAGTGAATTAATAAAATCAACAAATTTTGAAATAGTATAACTTTCTTTTAACTCCATACTGGAAGAATAAAATTAATCGATCCTAATTTTGTGCTTGACACTGTTGCATACACAAAATTGTCAATAGACGGCTTATATCAATATTCATTCTCTAAAGTATTATAGATCCATTTCCATCGATTTTACCTGTTGGCTTCGCACCCGAGTTAGTTGATAACTTACGACGGTATTCGTCAAAAGTTCGATATGAAAAGCACTATCTGAGGTTATACCTTAACTTGTGTCCCAGACCGATTGGTAAATCGACTAAAATGAACCTATAATATTGCCTGTGGGACTCGAACACAGATCCCCTGTAGATATGACGATGGTAGAACGTCTACTGGAGATCTGGGTTCGTTTCCCACGGGCAGTCTTCGATTTTTTTTTTCCTTTGTGTATATCTAGGTGATCTAATCGAATAAATCTTTTGTTTTAACTCTATTAATTACTTCGGTTTTCAGAGGTGGAATTCGCGTAATTACAAGATGGATTCTCTGATGAGACTATTTTGCTTATCTGTATTTTTAACGAGCCCTCTTAATTATCTTTCGTATTTCCTGGTAAAAAAAAACATGACTTACCGATCAATATCCTTGTCCATAGCTTGATGAATCTTATGAGCATCAGATAAGCTTTCTTCAACTAAACTCTTTTTAACTGATCTGATTTTGTGGAAATTCAAACAATTTCACATCTTAATTATCTCATCCATGTATTGACTCCCCGAAATGCCTTAATTGTAATTATTTTGTATTTCTTAAGAAGGATTGCAAGGAAGCTGGTTTATGTACGATTTAGCAGAAGAGTGAATTGAACCTGACCGATATGACACTTTCTAACTTAAATGCAACAGATAAATGAATAAATATTCTCATTGAGAATGGAAAGTGAAGATACGAATGTAACAAGAAAATACGGTGTTATAGGAATTATTTGCGATGACATTTGTTTATAAAATAGAACATATTACCGTGAAAAAAGTCAATCTGACCATTAATCAAGGGTATAGGAAGGAAACAAGTTCTCCCACAGAAAATAAGGAGCTGTAATTATCACAATCCAAGAAGAGTGATTAAAGTATAGAGCGAGTGGGTTTTTTCAATAACAAAGTTGTTTTCTGATATAAAATAGATATTGAAATAGAGATAAATGTATGCATACTAACCGCTAAATATATACATATATACATACATATATTAAGCACATCACAAGCATACACATCATTGAAATTCACACCCTCATACACCGAGCTGTGTGAGTGAGTGTGTGTGTGTGTGTGTGTGTGTGTGTGTGTGTGTGTGTGTGTGTATGCCTGCGAGAGGAATTGTGCGTAGTGTTGACAATAACATGATAATATTGCAACCCATTCACTGTGTGCCCTAAATAGTGGACGTTTATATGTAATTATATAGTTGACAAGGAAAGACAGAGGCTTGACATAATTTTGTCCGATTCAATGTTTTGAACTCAAATGTCCCCATGTTCGAAATGGCTGTCATCACTTCGGAATCGATTAAATAATTTATATATGAGGTCAATGAAGTGACTCGACCCATTCTGAAAATTTCATTTCGTTTGCTTAGATTAGAAAGTATTTAGTTAACACGGGAATTTACTTAACATATTGTGGCAAATTTCATGTCACTCCAGTAACGAAATATGTGAAACCAAGTGTACTAAATATGGTTCAGTTGCAGCAAATATTCTCATCTGTGGAATGTAACTTCGATTGATTTCGGCCAGTTTAGGCTCAGGCCATGTGCAACATAATAGCATCACTTGGTGATGTCTTTTAATCACCAAGGCCCACACTTGCATAGAGTTTTTTTGTTTTTTTTTTGTAGACATATCCGAGTGCAGAAGGTTGGTCCCATGTTTCTTGAAGAAATTTGTCCTGTGAACATTTGAATTTTATAGAATCTGTTTCCGCTTTGACGTATTTTGGTATGGAATTAAAGAGAGGTGGACCAGTTGAGGTGGAATACTTGTGGCGTAAAGTTGTTATGTGTCCTGAGTTTGGTTTTTGTAGCGAGCGGATAACACGGGGCCAAGTCTTGGCTGGATAACGTATACTGACATAGAATTAACCAAAGCAATGCAACATATAAAATAATGTTGCAGATAAAATTTTAAAATCATGGTGACTCTAATCTATGTTTTCAAATGGAATTTCAGCAAAATTTTGAATATAAAAATAGAGAGAAACTGAAGTTTGTAAGTAACAACGGCAAAACTTGTCATTGTAATGTACTTCGTGTCTATTTCAGAAACGTGTTTCGGTGCTCCAACAAAAGAATAATTTTAAAGCATTTAAAAATGATGATGCTTCCAATATATATACAGAATTGTGAAGGCGCATATTTCAGAGTTTAATGCATGGGGCACAAAGTCATTAGGTAGTGACTTCGATTCCAGGACCGGGCTGTGTTGCATTCTTGAACAAGACACATTATTTCACATTGTTCCAGTTCACTCGTCTGTAGAAATACTTTGCGACGTCACAAGTGCCAACCTATATCGGCGTTTGCTTTTTCCTTGGCTAACATCGGTGCCGTGGAAGGGGTGCTTATGCATGGGTGACTTCTGGTCTTCAATAAACAAACTTACCTAGACTTCATGACCGAGGTGGAGTCTCCTCTTAATTCTCAGAATGTAGATAACTAAGTTATCATACAGAGGTTTGATTTTCCAGTGTACCCATCTTCACACCAGCTTTCTAAATTTCCCCTATTTTCTTTTCTTGTTTTTTTTCGTCTGACCAGTGTCGATACACTGAACAAGTATTCAAACAATAGCGATGGTGCTACATTGTTGTGTTCAATTTCGTGAATGAAGAAAGGCTGGAAATTGTTGTTTTTAGTTGTTGATACGCCAGTAACCTAGTTTGAAAACTTATTCGAAATCAAAAATCAGCTTATACGATAAGTATCTAATCGAAGTAGACTAACTGTATAGTCCACAGCCGTACCTGACAGCTTGCGTTCCGAATTATAACTTTAACATATTTGCATAAACGACGTAATTACAAAAAGATAATTGTTGCCAGGGATTTAGATTCCATTATTAGGTTTCCTATTAGTTTGTGACATGTTAAAGTCTCTGGTTATTCATTGAGACTATACCGATTATCATGTAATAGATATTATTGGTATTTTTCTCTCCACCTCCATATTTTGTTCTGACATGAGACTGAATAAATCGTTATGGTAGGAAAAATTATTATTTGCACTAGCTGAAAAATCTCATTTGGAACAAAGAGCAAATATTTTTATTGAAACAGATATTCATATATTTCCCTCCTATGAGAAACCGGCGATATATAATAGAAAAATACTCATGAAATATATATGAAATTGTCATATATATACACAAGGAACGAACGATAAAATCATCATCAGTTGCATTTGTAATCATACAACCGATTTCTCTCATAAGCGGAAAAAACAGACAAACGTCAGGTGTTAGAAGAGAAAAAATATCGATGGCAGCACAAAATATTACTTCAATTTTCGACCCAGAAACTGTGACATATTGAATTAACTTTGGTAAAATTTAAAGAACAAACCATTGGGAACAGCAACGATAAAGCAAATCAATCTCTGTGACAATCCAATGCATATGTCAAAAGAGATCCAGGCGTCAAAAGACATATACTATATGGATGAGATCTGTGAGCCCTGTGGCTCAAACCTCACTCTATTAAGAAAATTTCAAATAATTATATCAGACGAAAATCACAACCTTGTATAATCGACAAAAAGAGGATAACTCAATTCTTCTTGGTCCATCAGATAGCGTAACTCGTCTATCATGATCATGTTAGTAAAAGGTAGAAAAATGAATTTCATGCAGCCCTAAGGTAATAGGCTCGTTACACTTTCTTTTCAATGATAGCTTGCCAAATACTGTAATCTCCGTATTCGCTTGGCTTTGGAACCGTAATGATTGGCATAATTTTTGACCGGTTTCATGGAAATATCTCGGTCTCCTGATACTTTAATTTTCCATCCGATTCTGGTTCTCAGTACGACGTGATATCTAACTCTACGTATATTTCTCTGTAGTACGAGGATCGGCTGATAAGAGCTTAGGCTAAATAACATGCTCTCACAAAATGTGAAGAAATAGTGGTTTAATTTTCATAAAGGTACACACAAGTTTTGGATCAGTGTTGCATTGCTTGCATCTCAATGGTAAAGACGTTTCCATCCAGTTGATGACAAAAGATATGAATAGAAATTATGACGTTATAATCACTGCACTACTATTTCCCATCCAAATGCTCTTTTTAGTTTTCATTTGGGAAACAAATTACAGTCAGATGCAGCCACATCTGGAGAATAGGGGAGGTGATCAACAAGTACAAATTCAGTGTCACGCTTGAGCATTGTCTGATGAAAGCAGGACGTTTCACCTTTTGTAAACGCTTTTGACGCAATACTCTCCATCGACGATGGGATATTTGAAGATAGTCAATACACACAATATCCTGTGCATCCCCCAAGAAGTGAGGTCATCTCCTTCACTGCAATTGAAATGACCTTGGTCATTAGGAAACAGGTGAGGAGCACTGTTTCCACTACATTGATTGTCTTTTGTCTCTGGCTTACATTTATAAACAAAACATTCACTCTTTATAAGTATACGTCCAACGAAAACACAGCTGCTTCAAGCAATGTCAGACTTGTCCGTCATGTTATCAGTGGCGTGAGCGTTTTATCAGGTATCAGTGGAGTAAAGATAGCCATGCCAAGTTCTTTGACAAAACGAAGTTTTTGAGCAGAATATTCCCAAGTCTCTCATGGAGCATGCTAATAGCATTGTTTGTTTGAAGTGTAGCCAGTCGCCTGTCATCTAACAGGATGTGGTAAACATGATCAAAAAATTTCACTCGATATATGTAGTTTTAAGGACATCCAGACCTTTGGTTTTCTTCAAAGCTCTCTCTTCTGCTCATAAATTCAGCTTCTCTCTTGCACTATCGATGAAACTAGAACATCATCCTCTAATGTTGCAAGCATGTGAGCATGAATTTTCTTCGCTTTAATCCCATTTCTGCAAGTACTTTATAACACCATGGTGCCAAAATTTGTCCATTTTTAAGAGAAGGGGCAACCAGTAACATTTAGATTTACTTTTACCAGTGACATATCAGTTAAGCTGAACGTAAACAATACACGTATTATGAAATAGGGATGAATGTAATGCTTGTAAGATTCAACATCTCTAGCTTTCAATGGTAGCCTGCTCTAGCTAATTAACTTATACTACTCCAAAATCATCTGTAGTCTCCCTGGGTTGTTAAGACATGCAAAGACCATACATCTAAAACTCCACATGTTGATTAATGCAAAGATTGCGAAATGAAAGTGAGAAGCTTTCTTATTTACTCTGGCCGTGAGACTTGTATTTCGTCACCTAAAGTAGTCAGTAGTCAGGTGTTAAAAGTCCTTCGCCATTTCTATATAGCATGTTCAGATTTCTACGACTACTTCCTTGTCGATGATGCGTATATTTCCACTACATTAGTTAATATGTTTTATTATAGCACAGAGGTGGTATATCTTGAACTCTCCAAGTTTTGGGAAATGATGAACATCAATTTCATATTTACTAGTTTTGCTGTGAATACGTTGGGCAATATCGAACTGCCTTTATTTCATAGATTTCCCAGAGATTTTGATCTCAGAGCTGATTAATATATAACGTCTTGATATATTGCAATAACATGTACTATCATCATGTCTAACTTGCATATTAAATAAATTATAAATACATTTTTATATAATTGTCTAGACAACATATAATTATTCAAATATATATAGATATCAAACTGAGAATGTTTGTCTGACTGTCTATCTGTCTGTTTGTGTGTATGTGTGCATCACCGAAAACAACAGACAAAGACAGGTGGTGTAGAAAAGAAATAGATGTATTAGTATGAAACTCGGGAATAGAAAAAAGTATTTAACGTTTCGAGCCTACGCTCTGAGACAGAAAGGGACACAGAAAGGAACAAGGAATATATATATCACACATTCCCTTTCTTGAAGGCTGACCGTCTTGCATCTCTGTTGAATAGTATAAGCATAAAAATACAAATACTAACGAAAACGCCTAATCATAAACAATATCCTTTATACTAAAATGTTTTTTTTTTTTAAATTTCTTTCCTTTCTTTCACACGTTAAAAACATTGGTCAGAAGGCCCAATGAAAATACCTTTTTAATATAGTTTAAAATTTTGGCAAAATGCCACCAAGTTCGTGGGTAGTGATGAGACGATCATATCGATACTAATGCTCAAGTGTATTTTATCGACCCCGGAGAGAGGAAAAACAAAGTGGATTTCGGCAGCAATTGAACTCAGAACGTAAAGACGGACGAAATGCTGCAAAGCATTTTGCCCGGCGTACTAAATGCGTAGTGGTATACCTTATAAACTTTAATACTGAGGTTCATATACTGACAGTTACATTCTATTTCCTATATGCATTAATACAAATGTTATAGTTGATAGGTTACTTTAGGGTTTGTACTATTGAGCAGCAATAATACTATTGAAAAAGAAAATACGTTAAACAGCTTGCACTCGTTGATAATATTATACTGATTGAATTATGTTGCATTATGTCTATAGATTGAATTATGTCTATAGATTGGAATAATTTAAAGCACCTACTACATCTTCAAATCTAAAAGCTTTAAATACTTTATATATGGTATAGTAATATTTTTCATTTGGACCAGTCCGCACCTATGCTTGTTAGATTACGTAATTTCACTGCAACGCCTACAGTACCTTCATGTCTGTAAATAAAACAAAATGTAGCAGGTAATTAGATGATACTAACATGATATTACCTACCAATGCCAGCAATTTCGGGGAAGAAGTAAGTCAAGTACATCAACACTTCACTGATACTTATTTTATCAACCTCTATACCATGAAAGGCAAAGGTGGAATTGAATTCAGAACCTATAGACGGAAGAAATATCGCTAATCATCTTACCCGGTGTGCTAACGATTCTACCAACGCACTGCCTTAATAACTTTTATATTAGGACATGTATTTTTACCATTCGAAACTGCTGCTTAATAAGATCAGAAGTAACCCATTCCTGGAACAAAACCCCATTTCTCAACCGGTTTAGTTGTAATAAAACTAAATAATGCTCATTAAGTTTTGACGAATATACGTAATTGAAATACGAATGATTGTGCAAAGCATTATGTCGATACCAATCGGCATATTCGTGTTTGATTATTAAATTATATATTATTTTAATGGCAGTTAGATAGGATAGGATTGCAGAAACAGCAGATGTTCGGAATTAAAACTATTGTGCATGTTGCTATATCACACTTTGCTCTAAGTTGAAATAAACAGCCAAATTAGCCAAGTTATCCTGGTTCGATAGATTTTATATTACTTTTGCAGTAATAACTCTGATTTTTCGCGGTCAGCATTGAATATGAAGGTAAGTTTTAAAGAGTATATAACTTTTTAATGAATCAAGTATTTTAAAGATATGATGTAATTCTGCAATAAATACCTCTTGCATATATTTGTTTCATAAGTAATCCATCTCACAATACAACTCGGTTTGAATCTATACACATTTGTGTCTTCCCGCGCTTACGGCAATGAAAAGAGATAAATTCTCCTATCACTTATTTTGTTTACATACAAGTAACGTAAAAATTTAGGTCGAGTTTCTTAGTATGAGATATAATAAATTTCAAATATAATGATTAATGATAGGTGATGAGTGAAAATCGCAGCAGCCTGCAAGATATTGTTTCCTAAGTTGAAGAGGAGACATTTGAGAAATATAGCCTTATACAGAGAAGAACTATCTCTTACTAACAATGCGATTTATGCACACGGAATTGATTTCGTTAAATAGTTTAATGGCTTCACAAACTTACATTAATGACTATTATTTCAAACGGAATGCTAATTATTGAGCTGGTATTTCCCTTACCACCAAATGCCATGTTTCGCGCCGATTTACAAGTAAATAAATCCTTTTGCAACTCTTATCTAAGCTCAAATCAAATTAATCCTCTAATCGAATCACTGCCTTAAGCAAAACTCGCATACTTTTACAAGTGGATTTTCATGTATATTAAGTTGCGTAGTTTCTTACCTTAGGAAACAAGTGTTACTGTATGCCAATACACTTTGTAAGAATTATCTATGCCACGCCTTCATGCAATCAAGAATACTATGAGAAAGCAAGAATTTAACCGAAAATATCACGGGGACGAAATAAATCAAAAGAAAAGTAAATATTACACACTGTTTATTACATATAATGCATAGCATTTCTACTTGAACATTATTGATTTGTCACTCTGCTTTAATCTTAAAATTAAGCACATTGAATAGAAACGGATAAAAATGAAAATGACTGCATAGAGACGATGAATACTCTGAAATGTGTATGTTATAGTTTTATATTATATTGAAGAAACGAAAACACAAACACACATTTATTTACGTACGTATGCTTCTGTATATTGTATGAATTCATGAACAACTGTGACTTGTTGAGTGTTATCAATTTGTGTGCCAGCATATATGTGCACATGCAACTTGTTCAATAATTTGGGTGTTTTGATTGTGAAAGCATTTACCAATATATACATAGTGCATGGAATTGGATATTTGTGTAATTTAAATCCCGTATGTAAGGAAATAAATTAATATGATATGTAATCGTCTCAGTTTTTTAAATCCGTGTTTTTGTTCTATAAACATTAGTAGCTCCTCAGTTGGAGAATGTGATGGGAGAAATGTATTTACTCCTACATGTTTGACTATCGAAGAATGGACACCAAAATTCCATTTGGCGGAGGCTTTGACACCGGTCTTGTGTTTTCCGGCAGGATTATGAAAAACATATCTATTAATTAATATATATATCTTTTTTTTTGTCAAAGTAGCTTTGAAATAATGTTTTAATTGCACTCGATCTTGATTTCCCGAGACAAACTCGTATATATTCTTGCTAAGACCCATTTACAAACAATATATCTGAAAACAGCGTCTACAGAAAACTCATTTATATTTGAAATAATATTTTACTTGGCTTAACAAATAGATGAATATACGAAATTGTATTTTTCAATATACAAATTTACATTTCGAAATTGTATTTCACCGTTTATAAATTTATATATTAAATGTGATTTTATCTTGCACATAACCTGAAAAATCTTTCTCCTTCCATATAGAACTCAGATGTGCCGGCAATATATCAAAATTTCGGTGAATAAATACAGAACACATGTTACACAATTCTCACAAATACTTATTTATTTGACAGGTGAAACAATAGATTTTCTCTAAATTTTCATTGCATTTCCTTCGGGTGCGCTTAAATATTTTCACTGAATATCCATGTTAAAATGTACTGACAATATATCAAAACAATATCTCCATTTTACACTTTTATTTTTGTAGTAAATATTTTACTTAACTTCCAGATTGAATAGGTAGTATCTAATTGTATAGTTGCAGCAGAAAGTCTGTACGATGAAACAATAGGAAGTAATGTACAACATATGAACACTGGCCAATCAGTATCAAAAGCTAAACGCAGAGTAAAATATATTTTTGTTGATAACGTTGCATTGTGGTAAGCAGTTATTGAGACTCATCTAGTTAATATTAACTAAACTTTATAAATAGTTCGATTCATGACTATTAGTATTATTGTAGAATAAATTACTTTGTTCCACTGCATTTGATATCACCCTTTGTTAAATTTGACTCAAGGTATAGAGTACTCATGCTAGCAATGTCCCCCTCCTCTTCTTCTTCTTCTTCTTCTTCTTCTTCTTCTTCTTCTTCTTCTTCTTCTTCTTCTTCTTCTTCTTCTTCT